>BGPR01002675.1:90073-166407 GCA_013235015.1 Araneus ventricosus
GTCATTTTTAAATTCATTCTTTTAATACAATGAGTAAAATATATTTTGAGTTTATCATAAACATATTTTGCGTTTAGTTGTATAACTCTTTTTTCTATAGCAATCGCGTGTCAACATCAAATTTAGCTACAGACTGGAAACGTTGTGAAGTGGATGCTATAAACCCTACTCTTACGAAAAAAATTACATGCTTCTTAAATTTTTCAATTTCATCAACAGCGGCAATATTTTTTTTCATTGTTTATGAGTTTTTAACTGTTTACGATAGTTTTCTTCATATTCTTCCAACTAATGATTCTGCAAAGAAGGCTAATGATCAAGACGAATATAGTAATTTGTCGGAGGAAGATAATGGCACATATTATTCTTTTTCTCAATTTGAACTTGGGTCTTTGTTGTTTATTCTTTAACATGGAATGTAAGGTTGAAGAGTGAAAACTGATATCATCACGGAAAGAGTTCTTGAAAAATATTCATGCCGAAAAACTATAGACGAAGCTATGCCGCATATTTTCTGTGGGCTTCTGTAGCAAAAACAGCTTTTTTACATTTATTTTTTTAGTCCCCCTGCCGATCCGGCCTACCCGCAAGGGTGTTAGGCCCTGAGGGGGCCGGCAGGGAAAGACAAATCTACAAAATCATCCAAACGACAAAACGATCAATACAAACTATTAAATCAAAATCCTTTCTCCGAAGTAAAAACCAACACCAAGAACCGAACAAAAACAACAAACTGATGAACAATCAACCCTGGGTCAGCAGGTCGCAAATGCCATTACTGATTTTATAAGTCTGAATAAATTTGGATTGGGCCTGACCATTATATCTTAAATTTTTAAACCAGCAAAAGCAGCTTGTAGTTTTTTATTTATATGAAAGATAAAGGGAACACACACCATAATTTTCATCTGTAGATCTGATACTTAAACCGGTATCACATGTTCGCAATGATCTAGTGGTAAGATATCGGCTTTGGGGTCGGATGGTTTCAGGTTTGAAACCGGATTCCACCCAAGATACGCCGTGTATGAGGGGCCTGATGCACCCTGAATCGCAAGTAGTGGCGAAACGTCCTCGCGTTGGCTTGGTGCAAAAATACCCACACTGGCCCGGCCTAACCAAGAAGGGTGTAAGGCCGGGAGAGGACCAGAGGCGTGTGCCAGCTCAGGCGTCGTCCTCTTCATCTGACCAGTATTCAAAATTACGAGGTCCGTTTCAAAATTGCCCTCGTGTTGCTTCAAAAGGGTATGTTAATATATCTAAACTAATTAACCGGCAGCACATTCTTCACAATTCCACACCTAATCGACTAGGGGATATTGGAATCTTTACGCCACGTTTAACACGCACTAGACTTTATACATCATATGTTCTTCCGTTGTTTAGTTACATTTACGTTCCATTTTGAAGCTACACGAGGGCCATTTTGGGTTAGGCTTCGGAAGTTTGAATCGCAGTCAGATGACTCTTTTGCCAGTTGTCCTCTCTACAAACTTCTGCTCTACATCAGTTAGAGGACAAATGGACCTTAATTATATTATGAACCTTATATTTAACGCGCCCTTAAACACGACGTTTCTTCAATTAAATCGAGTCATGAACTCGTAACCCTTTGGTTAGCAGCTATGATTCAGCCAGGATCTTCTCTGGATCAAGTATTACACCTGTGATTTATATTTTCCAAATGTATCTGTGGAAATAAGTTTCACGTAACGTGATATATTATATGAATTGCAAACAATTATCAAATAACTTTTATCCAGAATGACAATGGCGTCATGATTTTATTAAACCCGTCAGTCATGCATTTTAATGACGATGCATTTTCATTACAGTTAATTAGTTACTCAAAAACTGTAGAGCAATGCAGGGTATCCGAGAAAGATCTTAATTGTTCTAAAAATTTATAATAAAAATACAGATAGCTGAAATGAAATGCATTTTGCAGCAGAAGATTGACGAAATTTAACAGTTTTTTTTCTAGTATAAATAATCTGAGATAGATGGTGATAATTATTTGGCAGCTGTAATAAGAATCGAAAATGGCTACCGCTCAGGAAAAAGCGCAGTGTGTATTCTTGTTAGCGGAAACAAAATCACCGAAAACCGTGCACAGAAAGTTTTGCCATATGTATTATTGAAATCCGCCAAGTGTGCCTTAAATTTATGTATAGATGCAGAAGTTAACAGAAAATACAGGAAATATTAAAAAATATTTGACAGAAAATCAAGTACAGTCTGAGCAATCTTTGTGCTATTGAAGGAGCTCACGTAGAATTACACTGAATTTACCGTAAAAAAACGCCGTTATTCGTCATGCTTTTGCCGCAAACTGCATTTCATTTCATCTTTTCATATTTTTGTTATTAATGTTTAGAATAATGGATATCTTTCTCAAAGACCATGCATCTATGTAGCACTAATAACACTGCGCTGCATAAAAATCGGCCCGACACCATTCCTGCAAATTCTTATGTAAAATGACCCCCTGTATCCGAATATGACCCCCATTTTGCCCCATCCCCCCCCGTTTTCTCCGGACGCCCCCCCCCCTATTTTTATCACTGTCCGGTAATTTTATGGCCATGAATTTGATTTGGAGGGGGGAAATCATTATTATAACCATTAAATGTCTTCTGAGGGGCTACTGAGGTGAAAAGTTCTAAAATATGAGCATTTGTAGCAAGGGGGGAGATTTGGATAGAGATTTGTCCCTTTAAATTAAAAAAAAATTCAATGAAAATTACCTGTTTTTCTGGTTTGTTTTCGCAATTTTTTCACTTATTTTCTACATATTCCAGGTTCCAGCCCCAACGTTTCCTCACGCAAACACCCCAAATAATAAAAATATGTAGCAACAAATTTGTTTAAAAGCGGGTGAGGGGGAGAGGTCCCGAAGCCCTCACAAGAAAGTTTCGAAGATTCACTGTACAACGTTGACGCTCTTTATTTTTATCACTTTTCTGTAATTTTTTGGCTATGAATTTGATTTGGAGGGGGTCAAAGGATTATTTTATCACTTAAATTTAAAAATAAAAATATATTATATAATAAATAAAATTAATATATAAAAATAAATTTTAGAAGATTCACTATACAACGTTATCGCTTTGGCACATCAAACTCGGATTCATCAAACAGCTTGTGAAAGCATTGGATAAGACAGGTGATGGATTTATCTTGGATGGAAAACTAAATTTCCTCGTCTTGGTGAGGCTAAAATCAAGTAAGGAATTTTCGTGGGCCCCCAGATTAGACAACTTTTTAAAGAAAGCTTATGAAACACCTGAATCGCAAAGAAAAACGAGCATGGCTTGCATTCAAAAATTCGAGCATGTTGGCAGAATACTGGTGGTCATTGGTACGAAAAACTTCTACTTCATGGTACAAGAGGAAAGTAAGCACCAGAAGAAGGTACTGCATTATAAATTATATTTATTACATTTATATTATATTATCTATTATTATTTATTATTATATATTATATTTTTATTTTTAAATTTAAGTGTTATAATAATCCTTTCACCTCTCCAAATCAAATTCATGGTAATAAAATTACAGAATAGTGATAAAATTAAAGAGCGGCAAAGTTGTACAATGAATCTTCCAAACTTTTTTGTCAGGGCTTCGGTACCTCTCCCCCTCCCCCGCTATTAGCCAAAATTGTTGCTATATATTTTTATTATATGGGGTGTTTGGGTGAGGAAAAGGGGGCTAGAAGCATGAATATGTAGAAAATAAATGAAAAAATTGCGAAAACAAACCAGAAAAACCGGTCATTTCCATTGATTTTTTTTAATTTAAGGGGACAAATCCCCACCCAAATCTCCCCCCTTGCTACAAATGTTCATATTTTAGACCTTTTCACCTCTGTAGCCCCTCAGAAGACATTTAATGGTTATAATAATGATTTCCCCCCTCCAAATCAAATTCATGGCCATAAAATTACTAAAAGGTGTTACAAATGGGGGGGGGGCGTCCAGAGAAAACGGTGGGTGATGGGGCAAAATGGGTGTCATATTTGGATTTAGGAGGTCATTTTACATAAGAATCAGAAGAAATGGTATCAAGGCTTGAAATTAAATTTTTTTTTTGCAACGCAGTGTAATTAAAAGTAGTTAATTGCATGAAAAGAAAATCATTGTTAAATCTATTCATTCTACGCAAAAATTCTTTTACTATCCATAAAATATTTCCTTTGTACTCTAGAAAAAGATCCCCAATATAATGAGTTAGATAAATTATCACGTAATAATAATCAAGAGTGATAATTGTATTATGGTTTTATTAAGTCGGATAATAATATATCTTTCCACTCAGCTGACTTCATCTGCTTGCATTCGCATAGTTTTTATCTAAATTAGACCATTTCCTAATCAATGGAATTCATTATTCTCTCTGGTTACATTTATTGCAGTTCTTCAGAAACGAAATTGGTCATTCCTTCTAAAGATAAGAGACGTAATTTATAGCAATTCCCATTGATTATCTAACTATCACAGCTTGTAGAGAGATAATCAAATAGGCAGAGAAGTTTCTTTAACTTGCGGCTCATCCTATTCTCGTTAGAGCCCCAAGATGGCGTTGCGCATTCCTCTGAAACTCGTTCAATGGAATCAAATATCTTCTCTAGCCAGATGGTTGCACAGCGATACAAAGTCTTAACGTAGATGAAGACCATTCTTTTGTACCTCGTGTTGATTTTAGAACGAAACAAAATTTTAACTTCTAAAAATATTTTGCTTTCCAATCAAACTGATGGGTGAGGTGTGTCTTTGAAGCAAGTTAAACTTGCTTATTAGTCTAGAAATTTTAATTCTTATTTTTGGTTGGAAGAACTACACTTATTGTGATAAAATTAAATCTATGGAGATAAACGTTAACCAAATTCATGATAACGGATTTCTATCCTCTGAGGTGCTACCTGGATTTGAAAATATAACTACCGGTAATAGACACAAGAAAACACTCATGCCTGTAGTTTTGGGCGAACGTTTCACTTTTTTTAAGAAGCTTAAACTGACTGCTTTCAATTATTCGTGGTCAGTGAAGAGAGTGGCCGAAATTGATGACTATATCATCCTCGGTGGGTTGTTGATGATACACGAGAGAGAGGACCAGCGTATCTGCGGTCCAATCATGCCCCAGGGTGGGATACAAACGCTGGAATGCGTGCTGTACACTATTTACCATGCTGGACTGGGTAAATGATCAGAAGGACTTTTTACCGAGTATCAAACTGGGAGCTTATGTTTGGACGATTGCGATAAGGACACTTACGGTTTAGAACAAGCCGTGGATTTCGTCAAATGTAAGGCGAAATTTTCCGCTGTGACAGCAACTTTTTTATTTGATATGGAAAACAAGTAGGTGTGAGTTGCATTTTTAAAAGTTATCATTGTTTATTTCCTTTGCATACAATGTCATGTCTGATTCGTGCATTGAATAACAGAATTTTTGATGGTTGAAATCTACAAGTTGGAACACACTCTTAGTAAAACGGCGCCATCGCGTCAAGTCGCCAGAGCAAGATTGTAAACAAACGTGCATCGGTCACAGTTAAAAGTTAATCGTTTAATCTTTTTTCGAACAAATTGCGTTTGTGGTCCCGTTTTAAATGTAAAATTTCAACAGAACTACTAGCTTTCCTAGTTCATTGAATGTACGGAATATGTTACTTCTAATTATTCTAATGAAGCAGGAAAAATAGCTCTCGCGATGCCTGCGGTATCTGAAGCGGGCACCGGGCAAATTTTTTTAACTTAAAAAAACATCATCTGCTTTGCTTTCAGTAAAGTGGGATCCTAGTAGCTTCGCTAGCTTAGTGAATGTACGGAATCAACTTTTTTTAATTAATCTAATGGAGCAGCAGAACATTTGCCCTTAGTAGCGTTCAAAACAAGTACAACTTCAAAAATAACATGCAAACGATTTTTATTACAAGGCAAAGAAAAAATCTCTCAATTATATGATCGGAAAAATATATAATCACTAAATAAACCCAAGTTCTATTTGACATTTATTTACTAATTGAAATCATACTAATTAACATACATTTTATTATTTAATTAAATATTTAATAAATATTTTAAGTTATTTAAAAATCCGTGTAGTATGTAAACAACTCAAATCAAGCAAAACGCTTGCCATGACGTAAGCAATCTATCCGATGGGTTGCCAATGCAACTAATCCGCTCGAATCCTCAGGTAACCATATTGGCGATGAAATCGATGTGTTCGAACTTGTAGATACCAACCTTTTTGATATTCGGATCTATAATTAAGGGAAAGTAGCAATGCATTTAAATAACAAAAATAACTGGGAAACACCTAAGTATTCCAAGTGTTTTTTACATTCTTACATGGAATGAAATAACCATAAATGTATCAAATAGCATGCGTCATCTAATTAGGAAGTTAAATAAATTCATAAGTCAAGGGATTAAGTCTTTTATTAAAAAAGAAATACTCAATGTCCTATTAATCCTCAGTTAGTCGCAGTTCATTATTTTCATCCTTAAATGGTGTATCTCGTGGATTTAAATAAATTCTATTGTATTTTCATCAGGTTTTGATAATTTTCTTTTAGAACTATCATAATTAGTCGTAATAGGAATATAAATGAACATTCTGTAAGAAAAATTCAAATTGCAATGCATTAATAACAGGTAATGGCTGCAGATTGCTTCCGTATTTATTAGATATTGCGACTAACGGAGGGTTAGTTCAAGAAAGACTTATAGAACGCAAATAGATATTTCTTATACATTAAGACAAAGTAATTTATGCAATTATGTGCTGAACAATTGTTTTTAGAAAGAATGTCCTTAAACCAGTTTTTAGCCACGATGAACAGGTAACAGTATTTTGAAACTAATTAATTTTTAGTTGGATTGAAGTCCCTTTTTGAACCTACAAGAGCTATTTCTATTATTCACACCTTATAATTTTGAACCATGTTCAGACGACGAGCATATCTGCGTAGGCACCCACTCCAAACTTTCACACTACATCAAATGGAGGATGTTTGGCCCCCGACAGATTTTAAACGGATCAGGCCCATGTTGAAATTCAATCACCTAGTTCACATGCCGAGACTTTGGCAACATTGCCCCATTTTGTCTTAGAGGTTAGAGCCGGAGCATTGGGTCTTCTAAATCAGATTGCATACTGAAGATTCACTGTTGATATGAGCTTGGTTGATGTCAAATCTGTTGTCCTGGGTCAAGCTTTCTCACGTTGGTGTGATTCAAACGTTTAGAGATCGGGGTACAAGCTCAGGTGTCGTCCTCGTCATTTGACCGCGGTTCAAAATTATAAGGATCGTCCCAAAATAATCCTCGTGTTGCTTCAAAACGAGACGTTAATATAACTGAACTAAACTCAATTGTTAGTGGGCTACGGCGGCCGGATCTGGTAGTCTTTCTTTGCCAAAGGTTCATGACTCGATGCCACTGTGTTGAATGCTGATGTAGAGTCTTTATATCTATCGTTGTGGGTCTAACAACCGCATGATGATGTGGAATGGGAATTTGGCTAATGTGTTATAAACTCAAGTGTTATGCAAATCAGCGGGTTCAAGATGAGGTAGTTCCAATGTATTCCCCACCTGCCTTCTTAGCAGGACGTTAATGTAAATTACTGAACCGTCGAACTGAAGCCGAACGGTTTAGGAATTCACTGCATTCAAGAACGAAATACTCTATTTTAAATTCGGCTTGAAAAATTATTATGTGAAATTGTAAAACATATATCTTTATAAAGGTATATTTAAGTAAAAACAAATTTCATCCGAATGTGAAAATTTATATATAAGAGTCGGATCTATAACGCATACTAGCTCAAACTCCGAGTTGTGAAGGAAAGACGGTCAGATTTGCATTTTGAAAAAAAAATGTGCTTTTTAGGATAATTTAAAATAATAAAAAAACGTCATTATTCCTAGTCTGAAGAACTTATCTCTCAAATCTCAAATAGGGCTGCGGTTGCCTAGTGGTGAGATCTCGGTTTCGAGTCCGCAGGGTTTCAGGTTTGAAACCCGTTTCCACTGGAGATCCGCCGTATATGTGAACAGGTTGCATACTAAATCATGCGTAGGGAGCCAAACGTCCTTCCGCTGGTGTGGTGAGGAAGCTGGAAGGGTGCCAAATCAGGAGTCGTCCTCGTCATGACCGCGGTTCAAAATTACGAGGGGAAAAAAGCCCTTGCGTTGCTTCTAAACAAGACGTTAATGTAACTAACTAAACTAAATAAGTAAATTCTCAGACCTCACATCAGTAAAGTCAAATTTCATAAAAAAATTAATCTTTTAAAAATAAAAATTCTTAAGTTATTATGCAGTCATCTATACTTATAAAAGGCAATGTTTGTGTGTGTGTGTGCGTGTTTGTCTGCGATGTCCAGACGAATCTATCGCACTTACAGCCATGAAATTTGGCACACAGGTAGTCGTAATGGTGACTGAATGCACCTCGAAGCCGAAATTTTAAATTTTAATCTAGAAATTTTTTTATTTAATGTTTTGTGTTGTTTTGGTTGATTTTTCGCACTAATTTCTCAATAGAATGGTTTCAAATAATTGTACGACAAAAATAGATAGACCATCGGAAAGAGCACGCGATTTCCGTTCTAATGAAGTTAGTTTTGAATTCCTAACGCAATTTACTGAATTTTGAGAAATTTTTTAAAAATACCCAGTTTTGGCTTCAAGATGTTACTTTTGATTTTAAATTTGTTGCATCCGACTTTCTAATAACACTATTAATTTCAATTTTTTTCAGCTTATAACTAGAACGGTTCTGTCGGATTTAAAACAAGAATGGTTAAAATATCTATTATCGTTTTTTTTAAATTAATTTTTTTCTGGACCGTTGCGAGTTATTTTTCTCGATCGAGTTCCAAAAGCGGCACTTCTTCCGAACGTTGATGCCAATTTTGATTGGCGGACGCGTAGGATACGTCATGACCTTCACCTGAATGAATTACTTCGATTATTATTTTCGGATTTTATTTATATTTTGCTTGCTGTATAATAATCATTTTCACGTTCCAATTTTGTAATATTGTTTTGGATTAACGTACTCTGTACTGTAGCGTGAAAAAAAATAAGCAGGAAAATAAAAAAAATGTGTATCTTTTGTTTTGATTTTGTTTTCAAAACTTTTTCATGTCATTGTGGGCTGTTCTTTTTTTTTTTCATTTTGTTAAAGTTCTGATTCCACGGGCAACGCCGTGCGCGTACTGCTAGTTGGGAATAAAATGAAATTACACGATATATTAATTTTTCATTGGTATGTTTCAGTGATAAACCTATAAAAATATGTTACATTTTTGCCACTGCTGAACTTGAAAAACACCTAAAATAAAAATTATATGCACGTTCAAAATAAAATTCTGAAATATTTTGTATAGTGTTATTAGCAGGCTATATTTTTAATTTTAAATGAAAATACTATCAGTGTCTAGACTTGGTATTTAGGTGTAATTAATCTGTAATATTGGAGATAATAATGCAGCATCTGTTAGGAAAACTTTTTAATTGTATTTAGAAGAATTTTTTTCATTACCTAATTAAAAAACTTCCTGAAAATTAATTCCTTAATTATTTAATAGTTACATATTAATTTTAAGAGAGCGCATCATTTTATTCATCGTGATACATTTTAAAGCTAAGAAATTTAGGTTTGGAAAAAGGTTTAATATATTTCGGAGATACGAAGGGGTAATTTTCTTATGAAAAAGAATAAATTCATGGAACTCTTTCCATCTAATATTAATATTTATGTATGGTGTTAATTTAAATCGCAGAAATGCGATGTAGGGCGATGTTATTGTCTATACTTTTACATTACCGCTAAGCGAAAATGGCAAGGTATTATTTTGATTTAAATAACTTATCATCTCACTACTTAATGCTCAATAGAAGTAATGGCATTTGTTCGCTACGAAACTATATTACTGTGACAAAAAACCTCCTTCGAATTAAATATTAGCCAAAAAAATCCACGTAACTTTCATTTATTCAAAATTCGTAGTTTCAATCCCATATTTTTCATTCTTTGGATTTGTACAAAATTAAATTGTTTGCATTTGATATCGATTGTTTTCAATTGTTTTTAGAGAGAAAAGGATCTTTATATATATATATATATATATCAAAACAAACTTAGGAACACAAGACAAAAACTCAAAAACAGTCAAGACAAAATGGCAAAAATAGACAAAAACCAAAATAAAATTATAAAATATCATAGCGAGCCGCTCGTCAGGAAGTGAAGCTCGCTCATGATATTAATTTGTGCTTTTTTCTGCTAACGACAAACGAAATCCGTTAAAAATTGCCGTCATCCCCTCTAAAAGCACAAGACAAATAAAAATGGAAGAATTCTTGAATAAAAAATAAATACATTTAAAAAGAATCAAAAACAAAAAATCCGAATATATATATATATATATATAACTTTGAACATGATTATACTACAAGCACGTAAATTGTTGCCTCCATCTGCTAATTGACTCTTAAGAGTAGGTTTAAATTAAACCTTAATGCATGCCTATATTCTTCTGTTGGAAGTGCTTTCTTAAAATATGGATGATAGATTCATAGAGAAGACATAATTGAATGGTGCGTATTAAGAATGAAGTGTTTTCTGTACGTGAATAGTAAGTAAAGCAAAATGGTAAACGAATATCGAGAATGAAGATATTTTTAAGAGAATTTTTCAACGGAGCATTTCCGAATTAAATATGTGTTTTTTTCTTTCCAAAGTGTCGCGGTTTAGTTAGGTCCACGTAAGCTAATGGTAGGTTTCGACTTCGGATCCAAAGGGCTCCAGGTTCAAAACCCCATTTCACTGAATATCTTCCTGGTGTACACTGTGGGCCTGGTGTGCGTTAAATTTGAAGTGAGTCAAACGTCCTCTCGTTGGTGTTTTGTGGAAGTTTCGTGTGGAAGGTGCCAGCTCAGGTGACGTCCTCGTCATCTGACTGAGATTCCAAATTACGATGTCCATCTCGAAATAACCCTCAAGGTGCTTCAGAACAGAAAGTTGATATAGATATATCCTATGAGCCCTATTCCGCCTCAAAACGCCCGTTCGACAGAAGCAGGACTCTGGCGGTTTCGGGCGCCTGGGTGAATTTTTTCGGGAAAAATGTAGTTCCTTTATTTGTTGACAATTTATCGGGCAACCACAAGTGTCGACTTCCTGGAATTTCTGTAAAGAACGTGACGATTCCATTCTGTTTTTGTAAGCGAAAATTCACTCCAGGTTTTGAGGCAATGGGATTCTCACTCTAGCCGGGTTCAGAGAGTTAAAACGGTTAATATAGTTATATTAAACCACGGCTTAGTTTAGATTAGTTTAGTTAACCTTCCAGCTGGCGAGCTTACGCAAATTTTACGACATATCGTGTATCGTATTACATATATATCGTGTTATGTTATTTTACAAAAATAAATGCAACTCTTATTTATGTTATCTGTATTTATTAGCCAAAGAGTAAACGAAGATATTATAAATAAAATTGCACTAAAATATATAAAATAACGATATAATTATATAATAGAATGCACAATTCAAGTATCTCTTCCAAACGCGCGCCTGCTGGATGGTTAAACTAATTTAAACTAAATTAACGACACGTAGTTTCTTCTTGGATAGTAGGTGATCAAAAGGGAGATTTCAAAATTTTAGATATATTTTTAATTAATTAAAATTGAAAATAGAAATTTTGAAGAAAGTTTTCCCTCAATATCTTCGAATTATACTATCGCACAAAACCATTTCGGCACCATTTTAAAATTCAAAAATTTATATTTTCAGTGACACCACTTTTATTTCCGTACAATATTTTCTACTTTAAATAAATTTTTCAAAATTAATTTTAAACATCAATTGCAACAATGTTTTTTTTATTAATACAATGAAATTTGAAATAATTTTGTTGTTTTATCAATTCTTTCACTCGCTTGCTGTTGTCAATGCCGTCGTTATGACAAAAAAAAACTGCTTTCTTTGGACGTTAACCTTAAAGTAGAATTTTCCCTTTCGCTTTAATTGATATGATAATGTTTTCATGCTTGCATTATTTCTGTAAATTCAAATCATTACGCATAGAATGCAATGGCTGATGCAATCAAGCGTATGATTCGGGATAGAGTTTCGAATTTCCTTTAATTATTTTGAAATTATTTTTCTCTGGCTGTGTCACAGCTTTCCTTAGGTTATGGTAGAACATTTACAACTAAGAGTTTTCTGTCATCCGTCTATTTGTTATGCGTCACAGCCCTGGTCCAGACGGTTGCGGTTAATCGAAGTTTTTCTGTAATTATTTAGGAAGGAAATTTCTGTCATCTTACCGAATTTGTTGAAATAAAAAAGAATTTAGCGGCATACCTATAAAACCTCTGGGGTTACTAAAAGAAATTTTAAAAGCGTAATGCAAGAGCTGTGCAGTAACTGGGGCTTGAATTTAATACTTGAATGTTACCGTAACAACAATCTTTTTATGTCAGTTTTTCATAATGTATATTTGATTGAAATATTTCTCTACCGGCGTAGTCTGATTTGTCAATGTCACTCTGGGTAGCTGATTCATATTTCATCACAAAAAGTAAAATAAAAACCTAAAGAATTGCACAATCTTTTAAAAAGTTAATCTTTAACTAAAATTATATATTATAAGTTAAACAAATAATTTAGCTGCTATCGAATTATTTAAAATAATTTGATGAAGAAAATACTTTACATGGAAAAAAATGAAAGATAGAAAAGGCGCCTTGATTGGCTTTAGATTCAGTTTCCATCACAGAAAAAATTGAAAGCTGTTAGTTAGAGGCCATGTGATTTGAGTCAAAGTTTTGTGACTACGCTTATGCCTGTATTCTTAAGATTAAAATTTCTACATTACAGAATTATGCTATGTTTGACTCATTTGCATCAACTAAACGTTGACTGTCATTCGCATGACAGACATTAACTTATCTTCAGTGTCTTATTTTACAACCATGATGAGCAGCAGTGCAAAAACTAAAACTAAATGTCATGACTTAAAAAAAACATTTTCGTTATGAAATGATTCTGAAGTTTTCAAAAATCCCATACAACGGATGTTACCATGCTGGATTAAGCCTACTTATGACTAGTGATGGTAGTTTTCTTAACTATTTAATCCGATGCGACTTTTTCTTTTATCCCCTTTAAAACCGGGCCCTTTTTGGGATGATACATGTCGTATCATCCCAAAACTTCGGTAGCTATATTTATTTATTCTGTTATGAAAGATATTAAGTGGGGAAAAGTTAGGCTTTTTCATTATCCAGTCGTTTAAAGCATATATAATGAAAATATATTATTTTTAAAATAAAAAGGCATAATTAAAATTTCATGATACATTTTCTTTCATTAACAGGCTCATACGGGGTGACAATTATTGATCTATATGAAAAAAAAAATCTTTATAACTTTTAAACCGTTGGCGAGATTCAACTAAAACATGGCGGTTGAATGCAAGGCATGTTGGGATTTGTTTTGAGTATGTGCACTCTTATTGTTCTTGTTCACTTTTCTTTGAAAATGTCGAAATACAGCCTTTCTGAGCGTATATTGATCGTCAAGGCCTACTATTCGAGCAATAACAGCCCGATTGCGGCTCAAAGGAAATTTGCGACCGAGTACAAGCTGAAGATAACCGGTCCAAGTGTTATAACAATAAAAAATGTGATTGAAAAGTTCGAGAGAACTGGTAGTGTCGATGTCTTGACACTTCAGCGATTTTTAAAGAATTTTGCTCTTCGTCTGCGCCACGTCACAGCCATTAATGGCAAGCATATCGAACATGTCATAAACTCAATCCGAATGTCTGTAGTTACTTTTAAAATTTGAGTAAAATTTTTGAACTCGTTAGTTTTTGAAATTATCATTTACTTCACATAGCTCAATAATTGTCACCCTGTGAATTCGTCCATTTTCATATTTATTAAAATTTGTTGAATACTTTTTTGTGACATTAAATGCGTTTTATTTATTTTTACCGCACATTTACAAAAATTATTGACTATTTTTTAAAAGTACTTGTTGGAGCTCTACATATGACGCTTGGGTTAATCCTTGATTCAGGAAAGGCACCATGAGCTAAAAAGAGTTTGTGAACTGCTACATTAAGCCACTGCTGAGAATTTGTTACAGTTTAGAATTCATGCATTTGACACTTTGTAATAATTGTTGCAAAATCGAAATCTTCTTATCACTAAGTTTAAAATTGATTGGATATGACCACCATTTCGAATGCGGTATTCTTAAATAAATTAATCAATCCTTTAGTTTATCCATAGAAATTATGGAGTTCCTGATCGTTGCTGTTTGAACAAATTAAACGTCATCATTATGAATGGACTATTGAAAGCTCCATTGCGCATTTATGGAACGTTTGTAACAAGTGGATCGATTTGGAAAATATATTTTACATTAATACAATTTTAATATAAAATGTATTTTCATAATTAATTATGGAGAGGTAAATATTTCACTTTGGATGTATGTTCATTGTGTCACTTTTTGAAACGCTTATACACTGTGTGCGGGGTAATAAATAATTCAGTAACCAATAAGATTCAACTTTTCGTTTACATAGGGGGTTTATTTAAAAATTATTATGTACCCACTGAGTTTAAAATTTATTTTGACTACGAGTTTTCAAAATGCAATCAAAATCTGAAAAATCAATAATAAAATTATATGATGATAAAACTTTGCATTTTTGACGGAATAAATTAATGGAGGTTAAAATCTTTCCTTTTTGTAAATAATTTAACTCAAATAACATAAATTAACTTGCATATTGAATGAAATATTCTAAATATGTCATGGCAATTTACTAGCATTAAAAAAATCACAGCAATAAATTAAAAGGATCTTACTAACTTTGAAGAATCTAAAAGTTTCTTAATATTTATATTAATTCTTTTGTACACCATTATTTGTTTGTGGATATTTAATTATCAAAATATTAATGTTGTTTCATGTTTCTATAAATTTTTTATCCAATAATTTATTACTTTTTTCCATTGTTAAATGTTGGTTTAAGTATTTAAGGAATACAGGGTTAGCCTAAATGATTCATTAGGTTTCAAAGGACTGTTTATTTACGACGTACAAAGACGGGTGATACATGAAAAGATACATACAATCACCAAGTTTCTGGTACATACTACAAATCACCAGGTGCTACTTTTCCGTATTTGAGTAGGAATGCACGCTGAACGCTCGTAACCGAAGAACACCGAACAACACACAGAAAATCTCCTGCATTGCAGTCATTTTGTACAGTGCCGCTACAGGCCTGCCATCTAGCGAGCACGCGGGCCTTTAAACTTGGGGAGTGTATGTATCTTGCCATGTATCACCCGTCTTTGTAGCTCGTATACCTCTCAATACACAGTGTTTTGAAACCCGATGAATCATTTAGAGTAGACCCTGTACTTCGTTTGAAATAAATCTGAAGTCGTCGAAAATGAAATACTGTTAAACGATGATTTATACGTTTCCAATTCGAATTCCTAGAGGCTAGAAAGAATAAAAAAGTGTTTTTGAAGCAGCTGAAAAATTTGAAAATAAGATAAAAATGTTAGAAAGAAAAGATTAGAAATACGTTTTTATCTATTTTCCCATTACGTTCCGAAGAAAATTTTCCCCCTAAGAAACATTTTATCTGAAAGGAATCAAATTATTGCAATGTGCAATTACATGCAATATGCTTAAGTTGAAATTTGCTGAAACAAATTTAAACTTTCTCCTTCAGAAAGTAATTTATATTGGGAAATTAATTGTTGATTCTTCTAACACACATGTTCTAACTCTTGCAAATTGTTGCTTTTTGAGGTCAGCCTGCTAACGACGGTAGATATGAATAGCTACTGATTAATCTTCTGGTGCAAAGTAAATGGTTTTTTTTATTCATAAAGTAATCTTTTTGAAAGGAAGTAATAAAAGGAAATACACAACGTTAGATTAGTTTGAAGAATAATATGTGAGTACCATAAATTTTCGAATATTTCTTTATTGATTCGGAATGGAAATAAGAATTCGTTCGTCAGAAGGTTTTATATCATATGTAAGAGAATTCAATGCTCTACAAGATAGTTTATTTTGATTTTTTAATTTAATTATTTGTGTATTTTAAGATAATTAAAACACAATGTCAAGGGGACGAAATTAAGCATTTTCTGTACCATTTGTTTTTTGTATTTAATCGAGGTGTTAAGATTACAAAAGCAACTTGAGCTGTATGATGGGAAACAGCAATGCTTCAAACTACTGCCTCCCGTGGGTTTTCGAGCTTTAAAAAAGAGAGAGGAGCGTTGAACCCCAACTTCTTTGTCAAACTACCAGAGAATTAAAAAAAAAATTGAAAAAAGTTCATGAATTATAAATGAAGACAATCGATATATATATACATAAAAGAAGCAAAACATAAGAAATATATATATATATATATATATATATATATATATATAGTAAATAAAAACATAAAATATAAAATTCAGCAATTTACACAAACATGCACTATATTTGCAATATACATAATTATTTGATTATGGATTACCCTATCCATAATCAAACACTCAAGATACAAAAGAACATTTGCCATAAAACTATTAGCACTAATAATCAACCATACTTGAAAAATACAATCCTTATTTGAAATTGCAATAATCACAATGGCTAATAGCCTGGGGACTAGTTATATATACTACAATGAATGCGATTAATCGATTATTAATGGTTAGTATTAATACTAAAGAGCTGCTATTAATACCTACCCTACTTTTTAATCGGTCACTATTAATAATAATCTTGGTTAGTACTAATAATAACAGTCTATTATTCATATTAATTGAATTTTTTTACTTTAACCGTAACATATATATATATATATATATATATATATATATTGTAGCTTTTTTCCCTCATGAATAATTTCTTTTAACTCATTTTTTTTAACAAATGGGCATAGCTAGGAAATATTTTCATCGGTTTTTTTAGCAAGAAAAATGACCTTGGGATTGTGGTTGCTACTCACAATCAATATTTCTTTTCGTTTTGTTCTTGAAGAAAGAAAAACGCAATTCAGATAAGAAATACGATTCTGAAAGGGCACCAGACATATCTGCTCATTCTTTGCGTCTGGAGCTTATTTTATCTGCATTTCCATTTATGGAATGTTCTTTCATTAACGCGATGTCTGAACAATAAGCTGAACTGTAGATAATAAAAACACAAGGGAAAATGCCATATGGTATGGAAAACTAATATATCATTTTGCGTACATACATATCCAGTTATTTTTAGTAAGTTGTTTGAATAATAAGGATGGTGGCATCTTTTGCGTCTTAAGTTTTGAAAAATCACGTATTTCTCAACTGAATTTCAATTTCTGAGACTCGCTATATAAAGCCTTCAAGAAATACTTTTGAATAAGGAAAACATCGACATCTTAATAAGATAATAAAATGGAAAATAGTCTCTGATTGATCAAACAAAGACTATATATTACGCCTTATGCTTCAAGTTAGCATTTATTATTATGAACAGTTCTTCCACACGCTTAGGCTTGAATTAACACTAAACCTACCATGACCGGTAGTAAACATTTGATTAGAAAAAATTCGCATAAAATGTTATCACTTTTTCTCACTTGACTTCAGAAAGGCCAAAAAAACCATTTGTAAACTTCTGATTAGAAAATTCGCATTAAGTACTATCGCTTGTTCTCACTTGACTTCATGACTTTTTCTATTAATATATACAATTAATTCTTCATTATTTATTTTTATTTGTCTTTGTTAATTCTGATAAACACGTGTAGCCTACCGTTATTTACCACAACAGGTCATTTGACCGGAAGGGAAATGTATTGTCTTATACGGTTATCGGATCAGAAAATGTGATGTTCATGCACATTTCGCACATATTTCTGTCAGTGAGGACGATAATTCGAATTCTAACTTCTAGTCCGAAACATCGCAAATTGATAATGTTTTAGGCTTGATTAATTTGTCTTGTCTTCTTCAACATCAGTAAAAGCACGCGTAATGATTTTTGCCTGTCTTTGAAGACAATAAGTTTATAGAAATTAAACAATTCAAACGATTGAAAAATTTTAAAATACTAAAAAACTAAAAAAACAAACTAAAAACTATAAAAAACTTTATGAAAAACAACAAAAAAATTATTAGATTTTTAGTTACTGTATCGCCCACTAGATGGAGGTAGGTGCGCACAACAAATAAACAAAGTTTATTTTTGAGCGTCGTTTTTCCATTCCACAACAAGAGAGTTAAGATATTTTAAGCTCTTTTTCTCAGACTTTATTTAAAAGACTGTTTTGAATTTCTTCTTCGTTGATAAATATTCTTTTAAATTTGTTCCGGAATAGGTTCAGGCCTCAGAGGAAAATTCAAAAATTAGACCTTAAAATCTTTTTTCCTCGACAGAAAACCTATTCTAATTTTGAATCTGCATGGATGGAGGCTTCTGATGACATCATCCATCAGATTCTTCTTCTTCCTCGTTCATTTCCATTCCTATTTTTGTTATTATTATTGTATTTTTACCTCTATCACAGTTAAATCTTCCCTTAATTTGTATTTATATCTTTATAACTTTATAGAAATGGACAAAATATATTTTCGTTGAATTGTTACCTTAAAGTTAATTTATTAATATTTCCTTTCGAAAATAAATATTTCACCATTCAATCAGAAAAAATAAAGACCTTATCTGAAAACCGGTCATTCGACTGGTTGCGGTACAAATAGGTATTTATTAAATTTCGGTATGTTTAGTGGTAAAGGTGATATCTTTTTCTCTCCACATATAGAGTTAAACGATAAAAAGCAATGAAACTTTTATTTTTTCTAATTACTTTAGAAAGACCTAACATTCTCAACATTTATTACTGAAATCTTTTGAAGTAATTGTTTCTGATCATAAGTATGATAATGCGTTCCTAAATAAATGCTCTTAAAATCGGTTTAAATAAAAGGAAATGTATATGACATTTTTTCCATATGTCAGTGGCAACATGCGTGTTGAAAATGCCTTTGTAAATTCATTGCATCTCGTGTTAAGCATTGTAGTATACTGAAGAAAATATTGGTTTTTTTTGGATTCTTTATAGATTTTTATTTTCTAAGTACCACCTCATGCCGAATTTATCTGCCTAGATTTTTTCGTTTATGAGCTATCACCGAAACTCATACACCAAAAAATCTGCCAGGATCATTTCGTTTATGAGTCTACAGAAACACGGACAAACATAAACTTCAAAAAAGCTTTTTTTTCCGGGCAGAGTAAGGTGTAACAAGTAGAGATTTATTGAATCTGGAGGTGAATATTTTAAAGATTACAGTACTTTTCCTATATGAGTATTTTGAATATGAGAAAGTAAAATTGCAATTTAAATTTATTTAATAAGCATATTCCATGAAGGGAATATAAACGTAGATTAAAAAATAGAAACTAAATTTTCTCACGCATCACATAAATAATAAATCCTAGTGTTTCAATTTAATAGATAAAATATAGGTTTATACGGTCTTGGATGTTTGTATTGTATGTGAATGGGAATTAATTTCGTAGTTCTCAAACTTCCATTATTTGATCTAAAAACTTTCACTTTTATTTGAATTTTTTTAAACAAAAATGTTCAAAACATTGAAATGAAAGCAGCTATTTTTTTTACAAAATCATTTGCTATTTGATAATTTAGGAGTGGTCCTGTACTTATGTGATATTTTAATGTGCTACAAAACCTTCAGCTTTTATTCAAAACAATAAGTAAATTTTTTTCTGACGAGGGTTTCCATATAATTGTCCAAACAACTAATGCAATTTTTGTGTCAAAACCGTTTAGAACCATTAATAATCTAAGAATAAATACAGTAGAATTTATTCATATTTGAAAGGTGTTATTATATACTTTAATAGTATGACGGTACTTTTTTGGATGAATTCAATTATAATATATTCTTTCATTTTCTAATGCATTATTAATTATGATTCTATTATTGTTTATTTTTCTCTTTTAAATACTTTTTATCTAACTTGACTTGTGTTACGTTTCTAAAAATGGAATTTTTTACTTGATTTACCACTTATTTCCTGATTTGCTACAGCTTTGAAATTTTGTTCAATTGTATATTCTAAGTAACAATACACTATTTTAATATTACTAGCACCTAATTATCAGCTAGTCAATAGATAAATTAAACTTCGATCCTGTACCAGTAATACTAGTAGGCAGTTTGAGAAAAAGTGATTCTAAGATTAAAAAGTGGTATTGTAACATTTTTCTATATTTGGAGAAACACTTTTTCAGCATAGGGAGAGTTAGAGTAGGTTGATACGAGGGAACATTGATACAGTTTTTAAATTTTGATGATTGAAATGGCACAAGATATTCATATCTCCTCATGTATATGGTATTGTAAGCCTTAGCACACGGTAAATGTTTCAGCCATATTAAGTCAAAAGTTAATTTACAAATGAACCAAACCTCTAATGTTCTAGTCGAAATAAATTTTACTTTAAGTACGTGTTGTGCGCTTTCTTTCACTAATTACGTTTTCCTGCCAGGGAATCTACTCCAAAGGCAGGGAAAACATTTATTTTTCTGAACTATATTAAGTTTTGAGGTTTTTTTAGCGTTGATTTTGCGTGAACACTTGTTTCAAGTGAAAAAGTCTCTTGGGATAGATTGATACAGTTGACTCCGGTGCACATAGATATGCATCTTCTGTGTGTATAAATGCGCCTTAACAGCAACTACTTTGCAAAATCGTCTTAAGAAATGGAAAAAACGTAATAATGACTATCTAAGAGAAACACGCAATTAAGCATTTGTTTAAACTATGAAAACAGTTTGAATTTCATTGCAAAAATAAAAAAGAGTTGTTGTTAATTGAATTTAAAATATTTTTTTATGAATTTATTAAAATTGGAGAAAAGCATTGTACGGAAATTTAAGTAATATCATCAAAAAAATAATGTTTTTGCATTTTTAGATGGTGTGAAAATTATTTTGTGCTAATGTTTATTCTTTAGTCATCAAGGGAGAACTCGAAAATTTCCCTTACTTTTTAATTCATTCAAATTTCAGAAAATGGCACCGAGGTGCACATTCTCTCCCTCCAAAGTATATTTACACACACAGACACACATTCTTCTGTGTTGTTTCTAGAGATAAATTATTTTCTGAAGCATTATGGTTTCAATTTTCCTCATTAAAAATGTTGAAATTTTATTGAAATAAGATACTGTTTCTTCGTCAAACTTTTAAAACTTGATTTGGAATATAAAGTTTATTGATAAAACAAATTTTGTTTTGATCCCAAACCTATTAACCATCGTTATTTTCAATATTCCCGTGTTTATCAATAAACCCGTTGTATAGGGAGATTGATACAAATCCATTTTTAGGAAAAAAGTGCAATAAATATTTTTGATGTTATTTTCTAATATCCATGCATTCTATTGTTCATTTAGAGTTTATGTACATTTGTACGAAATATATTCTCGGAAGAAATGAGTTAAGAACTCATTTTGAACATTTGCAGTTAATTTAATAATAGATACCATGCTTGCCTGTTTAACCAACTAAACATTCTGATGACGTGAGACCTTAGTCCACTTTTCGGAGATTAACTCTTGATAAATCGGGGCCTACGTCTGATCTCCGACTAACTTTCTCTTTTCATATCATCCTCAGCATGGAGAAAAGCACCGAACTGTTAGGGATAGTCTTTTACTCGTTTCTAGGGAATGATTTGAAAACGCTGCCACAAAGCCAGTAGGAATCTGGAATTTCTTGCATTTTTAGGAAAAAAAGCATAATAAATATTTTATTATTTCATTTATGACTAAAACACGACTGAAATCCTATATTAGATTAACAAATGTATAAATATAGTATATTAGTTCTAATTATTTTCGTTGGAAAAATAATTTTTTAGCTTTCCAAAAAAAAGTCTACCAATGTCCCCTTGTCACCCCTATTGCATAAAACTGTATTAAAGGGTCAACACTTATGAAAACAATATTTCTTTCATATATCGTTTATTGAGTTTACATACAAATTTTTCATATCGATCACATTTATATAACAAATATCGAACGACTGCAGTTTATCTTAATTTCTTTAGTAAACTTTAGTTAGCTTATTAAACTCTTATTTAAAGGAATGAAAACAGTGTGAACTGAATCATGCACGTTCATTATAGTAAATGGGTGAGAAACAATAAAAATAATAAAAAACTTCTTTAGTACGCCAATAAAAGTATGTGTTTTTAAAAACTTCTTAATTAAATTTAATTAATGCTTAAAACTTAATTATTTAAAAATTTAAAAATTGTATTAATTTTGTGATCGGCTAAAACTTTATTTCTGCGATTTCTTTCTTTATATATGCTTTATTCTATTTTTTGTGTTGTAGTTATCACACTTGATCTTTGTTTTTCTCATCTGAATTCTAGAGAAAAAATTCACCCACTACTCTGATGAAATTATTATAGATTTTATGAATTAGAACATTGAGGTGTCTTATTATACTATCCAACAAATTTTCTTTGTTCTTAGGAACAATTTCGGAAAAAAATAAACAAAAATGCATGCACGTGACATTTGGGCTGGAAACTCAGATAAAACGTCAGAAAAGGGAAGTCATGGCATTATTTTAATTTTAATTTTCTTTTACAGACAGCATTTCTTTTCAGATAAGCGCAACTTATTAAATTTAAGGAATTCCTCAATTTTCCATTTAGTTTTTTTTTTATCAAGATAGTAATTTTCAAAAGCACTGTATACATTTGTAAGTGGGCTTTTGTATAAGATCTCTTCAAAGAATTTTAGATGGAATGTTTATTTTTGCTATTTATATTTGCATTGCTGCAATTCTATCTTACGTAGGAAGTACAGAGGGTATTTACACAATTTCGATAAAGAATTTTAAAAATGCAAATGTTTGGCAACAGCTTATTATTTGAAATAAGAAATATCGTCTGCTACTTTTAAATTTATTCTTCTACCAGAAAGTTGAATGTAAAGAAGCTGTGGATTGAAGGATATGCTTTTGCGCTTTCCGAAGAAAAATATTCCCATTCCATAGTTGAAAAACGTTGTGAAATGCATGGTATTAAAATTTCTAAGTGCAAAATAAGCAACTTTATTAATCGTAAAGAGAAAAAACGTCAATCATAACTTCCGCATGGAAAGAAGACTCTAAATTAATTCCCGAAAAAGATACGTACAGATTCAAATATTTCTAAAGTGAAATCTCTGGTAACGAGATAAAATCCGCCGACGCAGAAATCAATTGCAAAGCCTTTAAATGCATCTGTAGGAACAATACATAAAATTCTAAACCAAGAATTGACACTTAAAAAAAGCTAAAAAACATAATGTTCACCAGTTTTTGCCGAGGCAGGTGGGTTAACGCAGAAATGTTAGTTGAATCCTGTATGAAAGCTGTTTAACAGGAGATAAATGGGAATACAATGTGATCCTTGATGAAGCACGTGTTTACCTAAATGACTGCAACAAAAACAGGTTTATTTACTATCGAAAACGAAGAGAAAATAATATACAATCCTGGTTCCATCAATGAAAACAAAGTTTCAGTAAGGGGTTATGATTGTAGCTGGATTCTCCTACAATGGAAGTTAAAAATAAGAGTGAAAAAATATTAATCAGCTCAACGTACTATCAAGAGAAAGTTTTAAGTCCAATATTTACAGAAGAAATTCTATTTCTTTATCCCAATGACTTTCAAAGAGTGAAAGTTCATCTAGACAAAGCTACAAGTCATACATCGAAAAGTACCACTGAATTCCTTGAAAAAATGAAGACTGATACAGATATTGCATACATACCTTTTCAATATATTTCTGAGAAATCCCCTTACGTTTCACCTATGGACTATTGGGTCTTTGGAAAAGAGATCTTTTTAAGCGCAAACCTACCACGACTGATGGACTCTGGAAGAGGGATGGAAATCAGTACCTCTGAAAATTTTACGAAAAGCCCTTTTATCATGGAAATCATGACGTAGACTTATAAATCTATGTAAACGGCTATCAGATTGAACATTTAAAACATAGTCTTTACATTTTAAATATTAATTAAACGGCACCGAAATCGTTCTAAAATGTGTAAACATCCTCTGTATTTGTTTAAACTCAAAGCTCTTCTTTACTGAATTTGAAACTATTTGTGTGAAATTCAATCCACTACAGCAGAGGAAGACATTTAGAAGTCCAAAAATGATCTTAAAATTTCAAAGACGCCAAATAGTATCTAAAAGTGTTATGATCACTCTATCGTTATATATTTGGTTTCAAATTTGTTAAAGGTGGAGAAGTAGAATTCTTTCAATGTAGCGAAAATTCATTCCTTTTATTTCTGAGTATTGATATTATAGAATTTTTTATCTGAATAAATGCGTCATAAATTTGAGATCTGTTTATATATATTTGCTTGGAGACATGGGGCTCCTATAAAATAATCACTATTTAATAAAAGGTTTTCGGAAACGTATATTATATTATCGATATATTCATATCATATTTCGATATCCTTTTAAGATAGAAATTGAGAGATCACATAAAAAAATTGATTGATGCATTGGTTAATTTTTTTTCGATTTGCCGCACATTATTCAAAATTTTTCTAGATTTTCTTCATTAAAACGCATAAATTCTACCTAGTTACGACGAAGATTAGTCATCTGTGAATTTTTTTTAGAGACGGAAAGCATTATTTAACATGAAAGTAGAGGTGCTGCGTTATTTAGGTTACTGATTTTCTTGAATGGAGAGAGTTGATTCATATTTTAACGTTTTTGTTTTAAAATAAAAATCTTATAATTTCATTTTTATGAGTAGAACATTAATAAAAATGAAAGGAAAGCAAAATCAAGTAAAGAAGAAAGGAAAGAAAAGCGATCGAAACCATGAATGCCTAAATTATATACAAAGAGCTCGTTTGCTTTACATTGCTTCCTTTTCACATAAAAGCACATAGTAGAGAGATACTTAAATTCTTAATAATAGCATTATTTTATTTCGTAGAATGAAAGAAAAATATCTATTAAAATAGATATTTTCATGTCGTTTTACAGCTGAGCCTTAGTCGATATAATGATCGATTGCTGCAGAATGGTATTTTATTGAAAGATGGAAAAGCCATAATTTCTCCTCCCCAGATTTCATCTAAGATTAGAGCGCCATTGAAGACTAATATAAATAACAATAACTAAGTACTAACAGTATTAACTGAAACAGTACTAACAGGAAAAGACTTTCTGTCGTAAATTAAATTTCAAAAAATGCTAGATCTCTAATTTTTTGATATACTAAGAAGGCCTGGCTTATTATTTATTACTCATTTCCTCTTTTCCATTTATTTATATTTTAATTACAATTATCCGGCACCATCTATGAGATGGTAATACAATACAAATAAAAAATCTAGTTATTTCAAACGCAATTCAAAATCTGACGCAATCGTAAAATGTCACTTCTTTCTTGATTTATTCATGTCAAATTTATGCTATAAATAAAAAAAAGTTATTTAAATTTTGAAAAAAATAGACAATGAAACGGTCTTATTTAGCACTAGTCATCGGATCCTCTAAGTTTCTATGAGCTTCATAATTAATTGGAGTACTAAGATGACGGTGAACTATCACCCAAGTCTAATGACAGTTATAAAAACACTCCTATTAATTAAACACGATTCTTTTATGATTAAAATTATTCCAATGCTTTATTTTAATATTTTTAAGAGTAACTTAAAACCACTAGTCATCGGATCCTTTGAGTTGCTATGAGCTTCGTAATTAATTGGAGTACTAAGATGACGGCGAAGTATCACAAACGTCTAATGACTGTTCTAAAAAATACTATTAATTAAACACGATTCTTTTGTGATTAAAATTATTCCAGTACTTTATTTTAATATTTTTAAGAGCAACTGAAAAATATAAAATCTTTAAGGTAATGGAGTAATTGCACTTCCTATAATTTTATTTTTGATTCAAAATTTGAAATATTTTTTAAAGACCAAACGACTTCCATTCGGAAGAGACCTGTAGGGAGAAGTTTCTTGAATTTTCAAAATATTAGACTAAAAATAGCGAACTAAAGAATGAGAAAAATTTATGTTACGGAATTGAAAAAGAAAATCTGCAGTTATGAATAGAAGATAACTTCTTTGATGATTCAAATGAATATCATATAAAGTTTTTGCGTTTCGACAAATCTCGGTGGAAATTTATAGATCAAAGGGATGCAGAATATATATTTTTCGAAAGAAAACTCGCGGTAAACTGATGGGAAATTTTTTGAACTAAAACTCCAGTGTCTCATTCGCAATATTTCGGTAGGCTGTTCGCTTGCTCTAGTGATAAGGAACATATTTATTTATTTTCATATATTTTTAAGTTCTTCATTATGTAATTTGGTTATAAAAGAAATGAATTTCAATTAAGTATTAATAATTTTGTAAACATGATATATTAGAATGTATATGTCGGCAATATATGGCAAATATTTGTGAAAACATTTAAACTGCGGACATGCATCACAGGTTTTAGGAAATGTTTGTTTAAATCACGAAGAATAAAAGAGTAGCGATATTTGTGTAAAAAAAACTTGCCAATCAACAATAAATTAGATAAATATTTGATGTTGTAAGACATTTATTCGTACTGAAGTGTAATAAATGTTTCTAATATTTTATCATTACAACTGAATTGTTGAAATTTAACGAAACGAACGTTTGGTTCGTTATTATACAATTTGTATAAGATTTTATTGATGGTAACAAGATTTTGCTAAATATGATTTGTAATTAGACTTAATTATGAATTAGTTATGCTCGAAATGGTATTTGTAATCTGTATTTCGTAAAGACGGCCCAAACTGAATTGAACTATTGTTTTAAATAAGCTGAACTTCATTGTGAAAAAGGGCAAAAATTCGAATTTATGTGAATATTTTTAAGGACTTACTAATGATTCTCTGTAAACTTTTACTTCCAATCTTTTTCCGGTAATTAAAGCCAGTTATTGCATAGAAATTAGTTAAGAACAAACGCTTTACCGTTGCATAATATAATTTAGGGAATCACTTAATTTTAAATTTAGAGCTCTCCTGTTTCTCATTTACATCTGCAATCTATAGAAGCACTCAGTCCCACGGGCGTATATTATAGCGTTTATATTTTTAACGTAGGACTACGTTCCTGCCATCGGGGTCTCAGGAAGTAAAATGATTCGCACGTCAAAACGCCACAAAACTTGGTATGGGAGATTCTCTATATCTCGGTAACTACATATGTTAGAAACATAACTAATGTTTTATTTTAGAGGTAAAAGGGTTACAAAAGAAGTTACAATAAATGAAGATAGGAATTGTAGTTCAGCAACTAATGAGTCGCAAAGTTGGGGGAAAATACGCATGAATTGGTGACGCGATCTTCTATATCTCGGTAACTACATATGTTAAAAACATAGCTAATGTCTTATTTTAGAGGTAAAGGGTAACAAAAGAAGTTACAAAAAAATTGAAAATTGGAAAAGAGTCACTCGAGTAAAGTAGTTCTACGCCTCTAACACCAGCGTCTGTTTGGAAAAATTATCCCGTCATTTCCCCGTCATTTTTTTAAAAATCAAAACTCGGATTTCTGCTGAAATTTACTTTTCAGTTCAGATAATGGTTATTTTAATGCGTTTGACGCGAAATAACATTTGCTTGAAAAAATAATTTTGTAACAATTACTTTGGGACTTTTATAACAGGTTTTACCAACCCGATTTCATGCCCGTTTTAAGATTAAAAGCAATGCCAACGCGTAATAACGCTCTTGAATAATTATCATATTGTTGCTCTTGCTTCAAAACCATTTGAGTATTCGTTTTCAGAATTTCGAATTGGCATTCATGCTTTTCTTGAATTGATTTTTGTTCAATTATTTTGCTCTTCCTTTGCTATGTTCGTAAAAATAATTCTTTTGAATTCTTGAAGAAACGTAATTGATGGGCTGAAATGGATGGAATTTTAAGATTAGAGTGAATACTGTTATGAAGAAAATTTATAGACGAATGTACAGTTATCGATTCTTAATTATTTACCAGAACATGCCGACTCACTGACACAAAGACTGACACAACTTTTAGAAAGATTACCGTTCGAAGGAGAAAATAGAATAACATACAAGTCAAAAACATATAAGTTATATACATAATAAAAATATGTGTAATTCATTATATCTACTCTCATTATATTCACTATTTCTATTCATTATATGTATATTCGTTATTTATGTTCATTGTATCTATTCATCATATCTGTATGTACTTATTAACTATTTCTAAATTCTCCATATCATGTGGAATAAAAGTAACCATAAATAAACAAAGAATTTTAGCATGAATAGTAATTAAAAACATGGATTGCAATGAAAATTTAACAAAAAAACCAATCCAAATACATATGTAAAAATTCAAAATGCGTAAGTCATCACATATTTCCTATTAAAACAGATGCAATGCAAGGGTAAACATATAAAATTTGGTTTTATATACTCCATATAAATTTCATTAAGCAGGCATGTAAGTCCATAAATAATATATATTTCAAAAATATTACAAGAAGTAAATGTATAGTATGAGTTAGCACATTCCCAAGCAATAAAACCTAATAATAGTTTAATACTAATAATATATAATATAGAATAACAATAAAATATGCAAAATATATACAATACAGCGATAATCTTCACTATACAAAAACAATATACCTTACATAAGTACAGTTAATTGCATACTTGAGTAAAAAAATCAAACTATCAAATTTACAACACTAAAAAAATAAGAATGATGCAAGTAACATCTCGATAATACAATAATTAGCATAAATATTTTATACTAAGCATACATTTAGAGACTCTAACAATAATTTTGGCCATAATAACACATATCAATATCAATCCAAAGCATAATAGAAAACTAAATAAGCATATATTGATATATCGAGTCTTAGAATAATCTATTTACCATTCTAATACCATTAATCTAAATACCATTAATCTAAATACCATTTCTAAAATAATCCACTCACTAACATATTGCATTTGATTCAATAGCATGTTTGCTCAATTTTTGCAACTACATATCCTTTTGTCTGTTCTGTAAGTATTTATCCTTTTAAATAGAGTATTTATAGAACTTACTTTTAAAAGTACTTACTTACTATTACTTACTTTACTATTATTTACTTTACACCATATGTAAACAAAAATGTTACATATGGCGAAATTTGATGATGAATTAGTGGTGGAACCATAAAATATAGCATACATATTTTAGTTTTTAGCTACGAAAAAAAATTAGACATTATCTGAAAGCCAAATTCAAAATAAATGCTATAAATGAGATTATTTAAGATGTATTTTTCAGTCTGGAATATTTTCGAGTGAAAAACATTGGCTTCATCACACGTCACGAAAAGCTCTGTTTAAAAAATAGCAAAAATTGATAAAAGCATGGAGAATGAAAGAAATGAAAGATTCAACTGTGTCAAAATTCTAAAATAGATCTTATGGCTATTCTGAAAAAGAACGATGCAAAACACATAGAAAAAATGTTTTAGCTTGCTGTTAAACATTATAAAATTTTGAGTGGATTACTGATGAAATATTTAACTTCGTTTCAAAAAAATAGTCGTAAAATCTATCAGTTATGTTTGAAAGTTAACTCCTTATTATACAAATTTTAGATAAAAAATTGATTTAACTGAGATTCATGTCTTCCAGCGTAAGATTCTTTCACATTCAATATTAAAATGCTTATTGAAGTTTTAGTTATAAAATTCAGAAATTTTCATTGCATTTAATGCTCCGATTAATCTCAAAGCATACTGTTTAACTAATTCTGCTGATTATTTTAATTAAATTGCAATAATTTTAATTAATAGCAAAAGTTAAATTTTTTCAAGCGTAAGATCAAAAATCTTGCATAGAAATAATAACATTTTGTTTTCGAAACAGTACGATAGTTATAAAGAATATCGAAAATGATTGAGTCATTAGGAATGAAGCATATATACAAAGAAAAGCATATGAGGAGGACTGTGGTAATTAATCTGAACAATATGAAATTTGTCAAATATTAAAGAATTGTCTTATTCTTATTGAGAAAAGGATTTAAAACACTATTCATAGAAGAACCCCGTTTCTCGTTCTTTTAAAATTTAAAATAAAGATAATTTGGTGAAGATATAGTCATGATTACATTCGAAAGTAATTCAACAAGATTATTTAAATGAGAATGAAATATCAAAGAGCATTTTTATCATCCGATGTCTAAATGCCGTTGCTTTAAAATTACATCAATATTTTGATATAGCAATACAAAAAGTAAAGTACTCATCTTTTGTAACCATTTAATGTAAATTTTCTGTAACCGATTAAAATGTCCTCGTCTTTGAAACTTTCTCTCTTTTCATAACTCATCATCACTTCGGAATTTGCAGATATTATAGCCAAAAAAATTGCTGCTGAATTTATTTTCTTTTGCGACAAAAAAAAATCCGTAAAAGATGTGAGCAAAAACATTTTATCTTTATTTATCGTTGTGTCGAAGTCTATATGAGGATTAATATAACCGCATTTCTTTCAGACTTAGAATGCCTATAATATTCTAGGTAAGGCTATTATAGGTAAGGCTCAAATACTATATATGGCTAATACATTTGCAATGATTGATAAGATATTTTAGCAACAAAATGATTATTCGGCATCTACAGGGTGATTAAAAAATGAGCGCAATGTATAGGAGAGATAGTTCACAATAAATCATACAAATTTTATAATAGTTTGCTCGGTTGGTGATAAGACAGAAAAGGCTGACACATAAGAAAGCGTGAGCTTCCGAAACTAGCATTACCCCTATAATAACTCGTCGGTTAAAGAAGAAACTGTCGCATGCAAATGCATGAGGAGAAAAGAAACACAGACTTGCAAAGTTTATTGCAATAAAAGTGAGTCGCTTTTAGTTGAGAGCTGTTCTTTGCAGCTGTAATGTAACACTTGATGAGGGAACTTAAAAAAGGACGAAATGAATTCATATACAGAGCTGCCAATGTGAATAGCAGGGAGGCTCTACGAACGTATGGAGAACTTTTCACTGACAGGTAGTTATCAAATCGTAGAACGTTCGAACGGCTGCAGTGCCAACTTGGTGAATCTGGAAGCTTTCGTGCTATCAAGTCCGATGCTGATCCTGACACGAGTGCATGAACGACAAGTATGAAAAAGACCATTCTTGTTTCAGTAGCAATTTGGAACTAACACGCCCAAGAGCTGCCTCATGATATACCGTAAATCACGATATGGTTGGTTCTCCAAAGTGAACGATTTCACCCAAATAATCTACTACAAACTATGAGAATCCACACGCTGACTGACGATTATCCAAGTCTCGTGCAATTTATTCTTTGGACCCTGGTTTCAGAGAACAACACAGCCCGATTTTTCTGTGACTGTGATTTACATGGATGGAACAGTCTTCAAACGTGATGGTGCAATTAACATCCACAATCAACAGGTGTGGACGAGGGTAAACCTACCCTCAACATACATACACATCACCAACGATTCGATGTGAATATTTGGGCAGACATGGTAGGAGACCACTTAATAGGATCATATCAGCAGCTTGACTCACAAATGACCTGTGTGTTCTTGCAAGAGGTTTCTGAAGAATTACTGATTGAATTCCTATGGACATCTGCCGTTTGTGGTTCCAGCATGGCATCGCACTCGACCATTTTTGTCGACAGTTGATGGAATATTTGGAAGTCAACTTTCTGAGCCATTAGATTGGGCGAAAAGGTCCAATGATTTGGCCCCCATAATTTCCTGATTTATCATGCTTTCACTTCTTTTTGTAGGACTACCTCAAAAGTATTTACTGTGCATGAGATTCCTGTGGAATCTTAAGAGGACATCGGCTCCAGAATTGAGGTGGATTTTGCCATTGTGCTGAATAAGCCTGGGGCCTTCGAGAGAGTTCGTCCATTCCTCCATCGCCTTGACGAGGTGTGCTTTGAGATTCGTGCTCAGAACACTGAGTACTTATTATAATAAACATGACTTATAAAAATGAATTTATTGGTTCTGTATTATTTTTGTGTTTTGGGTCTTCCCCCATCACGTTCAAAATTTCGCGTCCTGTACAGCTTTTAGTTTTCATTTCCGAGCCTGCAAACTATTACGAAACTTGCTTGGTTTAGTTCTACTACTACGAGCTTTTCACGTTCGACCCATTTATTTAGGCACTCTGTATCTAATTTACGAAAGAATTTTTCCATATTCCATATGCATATATTTCACAGACACATGCAGTAGAATATTTTTCATTATTTGAAATAGTAGGAAAAGAAGTATAATCTTATTTTAATAATTCTATCACCACGTAATTTATAATTCTGAGAAATTTTTATTGTTTTATTGCTTTTAGGAACAAGATAACAAAAGTCCCGAAAGCACAGTGAATGAAATGTTTTGTAATTAAAGAATAAATACTAAAATTACCATTGGCGTTCTATTCTTAAGCGAGTTTTTATGCAAATATGGTGAGTTTTCGCCATTTTATGAGCAATTTCATAAAAAATTAGAATAACTTTTGATTATTTATAAGCATTTACAAGCCTTTTAGTGCTTTGTTATTAAGAATAAAGCATTTCAAAGAGACATGTAATCTCTTCAACAGATTGATTAATGGCTGGCATTTCGTTTCAGTAATCAAAAGAACATACACACAAGCATGCACGGGCATTCAATTTTTGAATATTGACTTAAAATAAAAAAATTAGCAAAATTTAAAGAATATGCGTCTAAACTTTAAATATATAGCGCTGGCTGGCGAGGCAATTCCATGATGATTTGTAGTATTTCTGCAAGAAGTTTTTCTGTTTTGATAAACGCAGAGTGGAACCCCGTTGAAAATTTATAGATCAAAGAAACGGAGATCAAAGAAATACTGAATATATATTTTTCGGAAGTAAAGTTATTGAAAACGCAAGGGAAATGTTTGAACTGAAATTCCAACGCTTTATTCATAATATTTTTACAGGCGGTGTGGATGCTAAGATGATTTAAAGCAGGAAAAAACAGGAAAGAAAATTCTTTCTTCTCTGTTTTATTTTTTTAAAAGTTTTTTATAGCTCTGATGGAAATGAACTGAAAGAGAAATTTAAAAAAGAATTGAAAAGACAAAAAATATTACTTTGTGCTGTTGAAAAAATTAAAATAAAACAGTTAATAAACAACGATTTGAGCATAAGAAACTTGCGATACTTCTGAAAAGAAAAAGAAATTGAGTGAAATATTGGAAGCTGTGTGGGAATATATGATAAACAATATTCTATAATTCTATAAAAAAATTGCTTATAAAATTATTCCGAGTGTGGTGACCCAGTTTGCAATGTTTTTTTTAAAATTCAGCACTCATAACATTAGTCTATTCATCAGTTTTGATAAAAGGAATGTTTAAAATTTGTTGTAGGAAAACGTAGTGAAAATCAATTTATATAATAAAATTTTAAATAAACGTGAAATTAAGCTCTTAGAAGACTTCATAAAACTGTAGATTTATCTATATGAATTGTTTAAGAAATTATGGAGAATTCTTCCAGAATTTTTAGGCTATGTATTCCAATTATTTATGTCTGCCATTGCACTGAGAACTAAAGTGATCTGCACTTTCTTCCACGCTTCAGATGGCAAGCATTCTGATGAGTCCTAGCTTCAGATTACTGCATATTTTTCTTTGTTACCCAAGCATCTTAATAAAATTACAGAAATAGTACTTCTATCATAATCATCATGTTGCCATGCATAAAATAAAAAAAGCATTATATTCTTGTAAAATCTCTTAAGTCCTTCTGCTAATACGAGGTTTGAAGAAGGGTGCAAGTCAATAGTCCCTTGATTACAATTCACAACTATGAGGTTCGTTCCAAAGTAGTTCTCACGTAGCTTCAAAACGAAATGTCAACCTTATAAACTAGACTAGCTAAATCCTTCTTCATATTTAATATCAGTTTAGTGAAGAAATATTACATCGGCTATTCTTAATTTTTACATTTTGATTCTTGCTTTCTTAGACTCTGTTGACTATCTGTTTACAAAATTTTATAAAAAGAGTATTTCTTTGTCTCAAAAGTAAATATTCTAACAAATCCTTGTTTTATTTATAAAAATGTAATTTTATTATCATCATAAAAAAATATCATTTGTGTTCGAAAAAATTTGAACAATATTTTATGATTGAAAAATTTTAAGCTAAAAGCAAATAAGATTCCAAACAATTTCGGGTATTATTTTATGCTGCAATATGTTGAATTCTTTCAGGAAAGGCGTATTAAAGATACACATTTAGAGAAATTGCATACAAAGTGCATAACCACGTTGTTCTAAAATATTCAATATTTAACAATAGATTTCTCAATATCTTTGCTTTATTAATTTTTAATTATTTTGCACCCAGCTTTCTCAATATATAAAAAAACTGAGAATGTTGTGAATTTTAATCTGCTTGTTACAGGGATTCGTTCCAGAAAACAGCCCCATATTATTGTTATTGTATTTTTGAAGGGTTATCTATTTTTTACCCATTAAACTTTCGACAAATAAAGTTTAATCAGATTAAAATAATATCTTTTATCGTATGTATAGAAAACATTTGTTATACTAGTCTTTCACTTTGCGAAGACTAGAATAACAAGCTTGAATTACAAAATTGAAACTGGTGAATGTGTTTTTATTTGTAAATTGTGTATTATATTCCTTTATAGAAGATTTTTCATATTTCACAATTGGAATATTTGTTTAAGTTTCGCTAGAAAAGAAATTCAGCAAATGTTGGAAATCATATCTTAATTTCTTTGGCTTTTGAATGGAATAAGAATAAAACAATGTCTTTTTGTAAATAAAACACTAGGCGATTTAAATTGAAAATAAAAAAAACAAAATAACTCATGCCGAAAACAGAAAATAAATTTATTTTCTTTTAATCAGTTAGAAAACATCGAATACTCTTTTTTGAATTAAAAAATAAACTTTTTTCAATTTTCCAAAAAATTATACCCAAATCTCTTCACATATTAAGCTTTCTGCATTTATTTCATAGCATCATGCACATTTCCTAAATAATAAATTTATTCTCTTTCTTTCTGTGAACAATAAAGATCCTTTTCTCATAAACAATCTTAAGCAGTTTATTACACTTTGATTTCGTAGTCTTTGTTACCATTTAAAATCTGTGTATCGTAACTAATGGTTAATATATTTAAACAAATAATGTCAATTAGTTTAATTAAATAATATATCCTTGAAAGCGAAATACTATTCGAGTCTCAATTCAACACTTTTTACGAGAATTAACGGCAGTTTCTTTCCTTATTCAGTGCTTTTATGATTAGAAGTTTCGAAAAAGTAGAACTGTTATCTAACATATCATAACTGATCAAGCTATTCAGTATTTAGCAAAAATTAAAACAAAATAATTATACTTTCAAAGCAAGATGAATAACAAAAAGCGCGGAACGAATAATAAATTTTAACAATATCTTAGCAGTCAAATTTTGAAAAAGTATTGTCATTAGTATGTAAATTCTTAACAGACCCTTCCTTTCTACTTTACTTAATTCAAAAGTAATAAAAATTTGAAGGTACATATAAGAGAGATTTTAAGATTAATAAACTTGATTAAAGCTAGAAAGAACAAAGCTGCGATTATGTTAAATTGGTGTACTTAATAGACAGTGTCGTCTGCTAACGCATGCAGTTTATCATTTGTTGAAGAAAATTATTTTAAATTGTCAGAGATTTTTGATATGAAAATTGTTATTATTTATGAGTAGGGTAAAACCGGGTACCTTGGACTCGAACGCCTGTTGGAGCTAAACTATTCGACATAGAGCTTGTCAAATTTTACTGAAATATTCATTATTTATCAGAGCACAATATATCTTTCGGGGAAAGGCATAGCTTAACTACTTTTTTTACTAATAATGTTTTTTAGGAAAAAACAAATCACCCGGTTCTACCCCACTAGTGGGTAAAATAGGGTACACATGTTAACTCTATGGGAAATTAGGAAAAACTAGATTTTAAGGGGGAAAGTAGCATATTTTTTTATTTTATGTTACAATTTAAGAATACAACTTTTTTAAGATTTAACAATAGTTATAATAGTTGAAAATTTAAGATAAAAGACGATTTTATTAAAATTTAACAATAATTACAATAGTTGACAATTTAAGAATAAGGACAATCAATTTAAAAATATTTGCAAAATTCGTATCTAAATTAGAGACAAAAGCTGTAGGAATGAAATAGGGAACCTATTAATGTCGCTAGCGCATTGAAATACTTCTGGTTTAGAAATTACAATAGAACAGAATAGCGACAAAATGAAATGCAACGATCTAACAAATGTTGTACAAAATAGGAAAAACGTAATAGACTTATTGGGTTCTCCTACTATTTTAATGATCCAAATCCAAAAGCATAAGAAGAAAAATAATCAAATACAAAGGAAGAAAAATGTATTTTACGTAATTCTTTCTTCTTTAAAATTCAAGCCAACTAAGAGACGAACTCTGTCTAAATGACGATGAGTTAAATAAAACCAAACGATTGCAAAGACTTCGAGCAAAAGATTTTTAATTGTACATGCATTTTAAATTTTATATAAAAGGAAATGAATAAAAATCGTTTACTTGCAAGCGAGGAAATGATGGAATAAATAAATTCTAATTCATTTTAAAATTTTGACTAAAATAATTCTTTGTATTCTTTGAAATTTTTACTAAAAAGAAAATATATGAAATCGGAATAAATTGGAAATGCTTTCCATCAGATCATTTGACTCAAAGGTCAAATAGGAATAGCCCTCTCAAACTACTAACTACCTCGCAACCTAAAAAAATGCTATTGGGTCAAGTATCCGTACTGTTTCTTAGCGCCCGGTTTTACCCCGAGTTCAGAGGTTATGAGAAACGCGAAATAGAACCACGCAATTGTTTTTACTAAATCTTTATTGTTTGATAGGATATAAATCCTTGCTAAAAATATAATAAACTGGATTAAGTATAGTTTTTATAATTGTAATGATTAATAAGTAAGGATAGTTTAAAATAAAACGAAGATTGGAGAGTTGACACCATAAAGCAAATAAACCTTCACAGACGAAGTGAATTCAACAACAACAACATGGCAACTATGACCATTCTTTTTTCTTCACTAGTGGAGTATAATTCAGAATTTGTCCACTAAAAAGGAGAATTAATAAAGCCAAAATCATGGTACTCGGTTTTACTCCATTCTCCCCTATAGTAGAAGCAAAGAATATTATTGTTATCGCATTGAGTTGTTGGAAATTTCTAATTACAGTAAACGGAATGTGTTGTGAAAGAAAGCGACAGTAGAAACCGAGATTTCGAGTTATAAAAATATTCTACCAAACTACTATCGTCTAAACAGATATGATAAACTTTATAATCATTGTGAATCGCTTGTCATTTCAGTACAATTTTCATTAAAGCAGATTAAATTTAAGCATTAACAACTAATTTAAGATATAATAAGATTCAGAATTCAAATATAATAAACGCCAAACAGTTTGATTAACATTCTATTTTCAATACGTATGCAAATTTTTTAACGGTCGTTTTAATTAAAAGCCATATTGACGATAACTGAAAAGTAATTCCACTTTAATTACAATTACAGTACACAAGTATGAGGATATTCAGACAACCAAACCGTAATGAGAGATTTACCCTGAAAATGTCTCACATGTATTACTCATATTTGATTCATTCAAATCTTTAATCTATGATTCATCAATCATAAGGTCAAGGCTATGCTAACAGCGTAACACAAGGCATTGTCACTGCCATCCCTATTGAACATTGCATTTTAATGTGAGATACGCATTTGTTACATTTACGAATTTGAAAAGATATTATTGGTGCATTGACGAAGTTTTAGAAAACTCTTAAATGTGTTAAGTTGCAAAATTCTTATGGTTCTAGAGATGGAGTTTTCAAACTTTAAAAATTTCTTACCATATATGTAAGAAATAAAAATATATGTACCATCACGTGCACCAAAAATATAAGTATATGCTAAAAATATGTGTTCCACAAAACAAAATGTTAGCAAAAACAGCATTTTTCATACATTTAACACTTAAAAGCCCGATATTAAGAGTTAAATGAAACCCGAACCGAATGTTTTTGACTTCCATTTCTTGAATAAAACATGGAGAAATTACTTTTAAAAAAATCCTATTTTAAATATGGTTTATGCCTGAAAACAGTTTACCTACTGACAACACTGGGATTTATTTCAGAAAAAAATTCCTTGATAAAGTTCTATAAAGTCAAACACAGACAAATTTTAATAAATAGTAATATGGGTAAGGAATTTCCTTCAACATTCTAGAATTAAATATGGTATTCTCAAGCGTACGAACAAAGCTAAAAAGATGCAGCTTCAAGTGGAAAAATATTAATTTATTTTTATTTTTTATCAGCACTCACACTGCCATATTTATGTTGTAAATTCAACAATAACATCAATTATTAACATTATTAACAATTCAATCAATAACATTTTCAATACGTATCCTTTTGGCAATAACAGACTTCAGTCTTATTCTCAAGTTTTTAGAAGACAAAATTGGGTATGTTGCTGAAAGGCAACACTGTACCTTTAAAGGGTTAAATATTTTGTATAAATATTTAAAACACATATATAATAAATATTTATTTATTATATATGTGCAAATATATACAATATATATATATATATATATATATATATATATATATATATATATATAATCTTTTGTATAAACATTACACACACACAGACATATATATATATATGTGTGTGTATATTTGTGTAAATATAATAATAAATATATAAATATAAAATATTGTATAAATATTTTGTGTAAATATATATAATGTAATATAAATTGTGTATATATAATATCTTTTGATTATAATGTAATGTACCGTTAATTATACATGTATTACAGTTTGACAAACCCTATTCGAGAACAATTAGTTACTGTAGAAAAACATTTATTTTAATTTGCACCAATTTCAGAAAAATAATGATCACTACAAAGCAGAATATGATTACGAGTTAGTTTCTTCAAAATAGGTCATTCTTTTTTTGAAAACTCACATTTTTTTTAATATAAGAAATATTACTTTCTGGCATATTTCGGAGGCAAATATATTTAATAATTTGATTCAAATAGATCTTCTCAAATAGTAATGCCACATGATATAGCTATGGCTATATTATCTAACTGATAACAAATATGTAATGAAAAATAATGCCAAATGGCTCGCTATTTTAATCAGTTGAAACCAAAATTTGATGCTATTGTTGAGAATTAAGAACTTGGTAAAAAATTTCAGTCCTGTACAAATGAAATTCTACTAATAGGAAACAACTTCAAAATCAGACAAATACATTTCTTAGCAGGTTGATTGCTCCAAAACTTTTGAACGAAAATGAAGCAAATTAAATTACTATTTTCAGAGAGAAATAGTGTAGATCAAAGGAAAAAAAAAAGACATGGACTTTGTTTCTCAACTTCGTTATAAAAGTCTGGTCAAATGGAAATGTAAAATTAAAAACATGGAGGTAATGGGAAAAGTTGATATTGTGTAAGAATTCCAGGCAGGAAGAAGAAAGAAAATGATCCTAGATATGTTGAAGAAATGCGAACATTCTTATTGATTAGGTCACAATAGAACTTCTACTATAATTAGCTTATAATTGCTTCTTAATATTGCTTACAAATGTACACCCAACAACACCATTCTTTACAGTAGCTTCCCAATTTATTCTGCAGAGAATTGTACAAATCCATGCTTCCATCTTTTCCAAGGATCACTGATTTCATATCTAATTTTGATCTCGATCTGACCAGTTTATGGACATAAAGCACTTTAAATCTGTTGTTGTTGTTCAGATGTCCTGTCGTTGGATTGTACATGAAACTGAGCTGTTGATGACTGTTGCGAAAGTAGAAAATCTGCAAATAGAAGTATAAAATGAATAAATGATTAAAATTTAGTTTCTGTTTGAAACGTTTGCCTGCTTCTTAATATAGATGAGGAAGAAAAGAAAATTATCTAATTTTATATTATAATGAAAAGCAAAAATAACTGACTGACATAAAGTATCAGTATAAAATTATCTCTGCCTTCCAGTAGCAATAGTTTCAAAGTACATTATGCCAGATACACATAAAGTGGTAAAAATGTTTCGAATATTTTCTGAAAATGGTTCTGGGACAGTTCAGATCCCTGGGGAAAAATATCCAAAACTCTTCATAACGTAAGAAACATTTCTTTAAATGCAAAAAGCAATGATTCCATTACTTTTTTTACCATGTATCAGAATTGCGACTTGAAAATTTAATACATAATGTTTTCCCTCTACGGATATATTTTTTCTTTAAGTGTACCACCATATCTCGGCATAATATAATATTAGATGATTAGGTATATCAAAATGAGGGAAGCTAAGTATCTGCAGACCATTAGTGTAGGTACTTTAATGCAGGCGAGTGGATGATGATGGTGCAATATTTTTCGCGTATGTGGACTCCTTAATTGTTAACATCATTGCTTGTCTGTGGCGACAGAGTAAAATTGTGATCCATTTTATACTTTTGCTCTATAACTTCCAATCTTTGGGTTCTTCATAAGTTACAGATGGTTGCAGGAATCGCATTAAAAAGAAACTCCAGTGCTTAAAGCGAAAAAAGTTCCATTAAAAAAATTTTTCACGCTATAATTTAAGTTTCATGTTTGTAAAAATTAAATTTTCTAATCGACTTCTCATTTACTTCCTCATATGCTAGAATTCTGAAATTTTGCGCAATTGTGTTCCTGAAGTCAATAATATATTTTAATATTTTAAGAATTTAATAATCAATTAATAGAATTGGAATTCATGTTTGATTTCTTATGAGAGGTATCGTCTAGTAATGAATTTAAGAAAAGTTGATTTCAGGATTGTATAATAAATATAATAATGAGTCATGAATTATATGATATTTTGAAAAGCAGAAAATAGTCATGAAAAGAATGGAGACTTTAGAAAGGTCAAGCTTTTATTAGTGTTCTAAAAATATAGGAAATAATTTTTCGAAAATCTGGAGGTGAAAAAAAATCGTAACATGGCAAGAAAATGAAACCACAATGTATATCATAAGAAAGAAAAAAAATTCTAAACATTCATTTACAAAGTAAAAGATACAGTAGCTGTCGCTTAATGTGATCACTTCCGGACTTTAGAATGTTGATAACATTAATCGATTGATAATATAACCGGTAAAATAAATTACATTTTTTTCACATCAAAGGAAAAAAAACACTTACTTAAGGGTATCTATAATTTATTTCAAAAATAACAATTAAAAACATTGATCAATTGTTGCTTGTCGGCAATTATTCCTTAACAGTTCACTTGTATATTGTTCGTACTCGTACTGTTTTTTTTAAAAAAATTGCTGAACTATGCTGCACGCAGCTTTTCAAAATGACAATTGTTTGCTACATTTCGGGTTCCCTTGGAAGGTTTTCTTCAACACATTTGTCCCCGTCGGAATCATCAACGTTTATTGCTTGGTCTTGCTGACAAACAGCTTGGAAAATTTCCAAATCTATCGATGTGGTAGCTACTGGAATGTCCACGTCAATGGAAATCCAATCTTCGTACTCTTCCTTTAGTAAATCTTCAGGGGGTTCAATGACAATTGGCACAGATGCCTCCGTGGATGAAGCAGTTTCTGTTCATGCCAGCCAATATCCGATTCCAGGAACTTGTTAAGAGATTCATCCCCAGATGTTTCCTTATAAGGGAGTTAGAAAATCCACGAACGTCAGTCATTAACGCTGGTTGAAGATGAAGGATCGGTCAATTCTCTACTTCAAAACTGATAGCGGTTAATATTTACTCTACAGTGACTATTTACTTCGTTCCTGCTAGGATCGCCAACTCTTTGCCGCCAAGAATGGAGATGAGAGAACATTTGTTTTGGTTGCGCAATGATGATTTTAACGAGTGAGATGTGCACGTGCATTTAAATTGATCTTCTCATCGGTGTTCTGCGCATGACGCGATATTACTACTCGTTTTGATTGGTTTGTTCCGTTGATCTGTTTCATGTGATTGGTCGATTCAATCGAATTTGATTAAAAAATCGTTTGGAATTCTTCGGTTTGATTTTTGTCTGATTTTATAATTTCGCTACGTGCTCTTCGTACAGCTATTTTTAATTATGACTCCGAATTCAGGGAACATTGGTGCCCTTTCGACCTACCATCAGCTTCAGACAGCGGAAGCCAAAGTTGTTTTCCAGTGGTGTGTGGATCAGGGATTGATAGCAAGCGGATACGAGTGCCCTAAGTGTATGTATGTTATTCTGTGTTTTCGCTTCTCAATGAATAAGCGAAGCTACTTGTGGCGCGCTTTGCAGAAAGTGAAGCCGCTGATTTTTTTTAAGTTAAAAAAATTGCCCGGTACATGCTTGAAATGCCGAAGGCATTGCGTGCTTAATCTCTCCTTTTCTAATGAAGCATGCGCAGTAGAGCAATGAAAAGCGCAGTGCGCATCCAAAACAGTATTTGGCGACGGCAAATGAAATTACGCCAAGATAAATTGGCGAGAAGAAAGTGGGCATCGTAAAGTTTTACCCTGATAACATTAAACGATGTAGTGATGACGCTAAACGAATATTTCTGTGGGTATTTAAATACGTCGGTTCCGGACCAGAGGTTTTTGATAATATAAAGCGAATGATAATATTAACCGCGATCACATTAAGCGGCCTCCACTGTATAACAAATATGATAACAATTCGAATTTTCTTAGAGTACAGTACAACACGGTTAAGCGAAATAAAAGGGGGAAAGCCGTTTCGGATAACAATTTTTTCGGTTACGCCATATCTTATTACAGCATGTAATTCTGAAATTTTTTGAGTGTAAAATGAATTCAAAACTCTCTTTGTAGGCTATACTTATGTTCTTTATTAAAGTTAACACTCCATCGGGCGCAATATTCGCACCGTCGAGTTCGGGCACGATGCGCAGGTAAACAATAACGTAATTAATATTGCTAATATCCATTAAGTTTAATTTCAGCATTCTAAAATTAATCACTGACTTTCTTGGTGAGGCTTAAAGGAAAAAAGTGGGGATATCGTAGCAAAAAAGTCTCACCTTCTCGATTATTTCCGTGCAGTACAGTACGTGTTTTTTGGATTTGCGATTTCAGAGGTATTTCGGATAACCCGAGTTCGGGTTTATTGTATTTCTATTAGCCTCTTGTATTCTCACATATAGATTTTTGAAAAAGTCATTTGCATTCTTTTAGTACGCTAATAAAAGCTAAATTTATTTTGAACTTTTTTCCTTTTATTAACAATTATTTTTATACGGTGGTGTTAACATTTTTTACTTTCTTGTATACGAAGTATACAAAGAGAAAGTATTGTAATCGTCAAAAAATTCGAACTCGAGATTTTGACGAATCTCCACGTTTTAGACCTCCCTGAGTCCGAAAAACACAATTTTGGAATCATGTCTGTCTGTGAGCACGATAACTCGAAAACTGTTAGAAATACAGGGATGAAATTTGGTATATGATCTTTACACATAATTTGTAGGTTTCTGTCAAATTTTGTACCAAATCCGTCAAATGGTTGACTGTCTGTCGGACTGTATAATCGCATACATGTCTCCTAAACCCTTTGTCTTAGATAAATAAAAATTGGTATGAAGGTTGCTAACATTGATTATACATCTGTGTCCAAAAATCGTTTCAATCGGTTAGAAAAAGGCGTTCAAATTGCATAATTAGATTTTCTAATCCGATTCTCCATACGCGTGCATACTGGTAGTAATCTCTGTGTACGCGGAAGAATTACGTCAGTCTGTCCTTCAGTCGGCAAGAGTGGAAGTGTGTGCTAGATAGGTTTTAATCGGTACGCATCTCTTTGAATTTTATTTTTACCTAAATATTTTACAATCACTATAATCTACAATGAAAAACCTTCGGATAGTCATTGGATTCTGGGTCACAGTAGGTTCGAAATTTTTTATCCACGCTGGGGGGGGCCCCCAACTGCAACTTTGGGGGAAAGTATGCGAGAAAGTTTGCGGGGGAACACTCCCGCTGGTTATACAATATTTTATAAGTAATACGGTAGTTTTTCCATTTCGTAGTAGGGAACATATTTTTTGATAAAGGAAAAAATTATTCATTAATTAACCTTTTCTGTAGTTGTAGTGATCGTTTCCTCTAAACCATTCTCCACGTTTAAAACTTAGTTTTTTGCCAAAAAGTAATTTAGCAAATGATGAATATTTAACAGGCATTATTTACTCTCCGAATCCCGACTCATTTGAAACAAGATATCGCTTCTTCAACTTGGTTGATTTGTTTATTTGTTAAATAAACTCCAATTTGAAGCTACATGAAAGATAAGATGGATGAGTAATCGTAATATTGAACTGAAATTGTTCTTGAGGTCCCAAGAGTTCAAACATATTTTAGTTTTAATTGGCCTGGGACAGATCGATGAATGTAACTTACCTCTTTCTTTTCGAAATACCTGAAATTAACTTGCCTCATAAATAATATAGTAAATAAACGTCATTGATGTCTGTTTGAATAGTTGCCTTAATCATGCATAAATAACTTGGAGAAAGAAACTTGGAATGCGCTATCGTCAGACGAACTGAATATGCAGTTCTCTATCTCTAAAGTAAAAGTGTGTTAATTAAATTTATTGATCTTGTAAATTTAAACCTAATTGCGTGGATCTTAATATTGCGGAACCTAGGTAATCTGAAACCCAGGTATTCGAACATCTTTTTGAATTTCCCGAAAAAAATATTAAAAAATAAAGGGGAAAAATAAGAAGCTACAGAAGCTACCACAGATCCTTGCTACTTGCGATAAACTTGTGATTTATCTATTCTGTAACAATTATACTGCTCTGTGCAAATATTGTATTAAATAGATTGATAATTAAATTACATATTAATGCAAAACACTTGCTTAGGATTTTATCCTGACGTTTCCACGAAAAATCTACGGCGCTTAGCAGAACTACGTCTTTGCTAATTCTTTTGAGAAAACTCTCCATGTTATAATAAAAAAAATGCGGAGTTTGAAATTTTTAATTTAATACCGATTTTTACTTATATTCTGCTAAATGTTTTTTTATCTCACTTTGGATCCTAGTAATACTCCTCGAGCTCTTTAAAATGACAACAGAATCTACCTCCTCGCTAAGCGCGTTTACACGCTACACTTATTTATAACCTTACATAAATATAATTCATAACAACAGCGTGCATGCGCCTACACTGGCACGATGACGTCATAGGCAAAACAAATACTATGCGACAAACTCTTACAGATATGATCTATCCATTGTGGGGTCAACCATTCTTTTCGCATTATTAGTCTCGTAGTTATTAGCGATTCAAATCTGACGGTATTTTGTCACACAAGAAAGTTTGACCGACTATCACTGTAACGAGCGGAAAGATGTTTTCACGACAATAACAATTACAAATCAGAAACAAGACTAATGTTAACAAGAAAAAACATTTGAATTGATACTTAAGAATGAAAACAGCACCTTAATTAGTAGGAACAAAAGCGTTTGTTTTTTTGACGTTAGGAACTAAACCTACTTGACGATGTGATGTTGCGCCAACGATGAATAACCATCACGTCGCACAGTGGGGTATTTGTATAAAAAAAAGTGGACAAACTGCAAATTTTTGAAAATATTTTTAAGATAATCAAATATACTGAACTATTGTGTTAAATAGTTTTATTGTTTCTTCAAACACCGCTTCCGCCCTCCACTAGCCAAACCTTAACGTGTCCAGTTTTGTCAAATTTCTGTGAGCATCTTTAATATTTACGCTTGACAAAAGCATGACTTCAACTTATTTATTGTTATAACAGTGTATGATATCAGATAAGTGGCAACAGTCGGATGTTGACCTACTTTGAATTTGATTTAAAATAAGAAATGAGGACGAGTAGGAGTACGGTTGAACGAAGTTACGATGTACGCATATACGAAGTGTAATAGTTGTGCTTTGGTGTTCTTATAAATGTTTGTTTAGTCTTAGAAGAAGTATTATGAATGTCAATCAAAAAGACAACACTTCTGAATTATACTTTTCTTACTTTAGCTGATAGGCACTGTGGACACTTGAAAAGCATGTTGCTGCTTTACCATTGCAATTTTGCTATTTCATTTGAATAGTTAATTCTGCAATTCTAGCAATTCTTTGCGAAAATGCTGTTTTCATTTTATATTCGTTTCTTTATGAAGTATTCAATAAATTGCTTACGAATCAAAATTGATAATTAAATGATTGTGCACTTTTGTAATTGTTTCTTCAAACGTCTGAATTATACCTTTCATCACTTTAGTTGATAGGCAATTTGGAGACTTGAAAAGCATATTAATTTAAGAAAATACTCTGAATTTCTTTCTGAGTTTTCCCTTCTTATTTTATTGTCCGTATTAGTGGCGCTAATGCAAACACATAAAAATGGGAAAATGAGGCCAAATTGGATAAATTGATTCAAACATTTATTTTTTGCTAAATTATTGTCAAAAAAGGCTTCCTGATGAAATCGAACCTTACAAGATTGCTATATGCACAATAACAATATTACCGGGAAGAAATTCCGACCTGCCGAAGCATGCGGAAGAAGAAAGAAAAATCTGACCAGCAAAAAAAGTGCTCTATAAAGACTCAATAATGGCTGTCGAAGACTTTCTATCATGAATCAAGAATACGAGAACGCTTTCACTAAAAATGTAAAAAGTGCCACTCTGGATGTGGCAAGTATACAGACAGAGCCAACAACCTATATCCACCATCTGACAGGAAAACCTAAAGATCTATTTCGGCCCCTTTTTTTAAATACTGTAACTCACTAATCCGCAATTTTCTGGTCCTATATTACAAGTGGTCCTTTGATCATGTCCTTCAACACTGAATATGTTACATAAGATGTGGATCACATAACAAAATTTTTACAATATTATTTGCATGTATCCAAACACTATTCCAGATTCAAAAATCTATAATTTGACTATTATTTAACTATAGTTTCCAAAATATAACTCCATTAACTCCTTGAAATTTACATTAACATAATTTAATATAGAATTTCCAAACAATTAAAAGACATCATAGTACACAATATGTTGAACGTTAATGATTGTTGTTAAAAACAATCAATCCAATTATGAAGTTCCAGAAATAGAATTCTCTGCATTTCAAATCTCTACATTTAACAACACAAAACAATTTGGATAAAACAAAAATAAGAAGAAAATTATGAAAAATTAAACCGCTCCATAAACCATTTTGTTATGAAGAATTACTGATCATGCAATGTTAAATGAAATAGTCGAACCGAGTACACAGGTTTCCAAAAAGTAAGGAAACAGAAAAAGGGAGATTGCACCACAAAAATAAGTACATTTCCAAATAGATTACTCAATATAAGCAAAAAATAATGCTAAATTATAATATGGTATGTACTGCACACATTTCTGTGCCTGCTGTAATTTAACGTCATAAGACACGTAATCGAAAGCAGGTTTTAACCATTTACGGCACACTTTAAGGTATAAACTCAGACAAACCAGGGGGAGTGGCCTCCCCAATTGCAATTTCAACGTTTTTTAACCTATTTAAACGAGAATTAGAGACAAATCTACAATTGGGGTTTCAAGACTACATACAAAGTTTCATTCATCTAAGTAATTTTGTTAAAAAGTCATGGCGTTCAAAATTATGCGATTATACAGGCCGACAGGAGGTCAACCCTTTGACGGATTTGGCCCAACATTTTTTAGGGACCTAAATTTCTGATGAAAAACTGTGTACCAAATTTTATCCATCTAACCATTTAAGATTTTTAATTATAGAGTTCACATGAACACGGACAGAAAAGAGACTTCCTGCAGACGGATTTTGTCCAAAATTTGATAGAAACCTGAAAATTATGTGTAAAGATCACATACCATTTTCACCACAAATTTCATCCCCGTATTTCTAATAGTTTTAGAGTTATCGTGTTCACAGACAGATATAATTCAAAAATTGTGTTTTTCGGACTCGGGAAATCTAAAACGTGGAGATTTGTCAAGTTCACGAGTTCGAATTTTTTGACGATTACAATATTTTCTCTTTGTATACTTCGTATGCGGGAAAGTAAAAAGTTGTATGCAGTCTATTTAGGCATAAAGGAGTATGCAGGTGAAATTTCGTAAAGATTTCATTTACCGTTTTGATTCTGTGGGTGTTCCATGAACGGGAACACTGCGCCTCTAGAGCTCTGAAAAGTGAAGGGAGAAATTTCTTGGAACACCCCATTGGTATTTTTTTTGGGTAATTCTCACAATTATTCATTTAGCCCACCTATAGATGCAAAATCCGGCACTGTCTTTTGCAGCCTCTGTTTAATATTCCAGGTAGGAGGTTGGGTCAGCGTAGAGGGACCTAAATAACGCATCACAGCTGAAGATTATGGATCGGCTTATGTGGGACTGCCAAAAGAAAGTTAAAAGTGAATGGTAAACCTGTGTTTCCCATTTGTAGTTGCATCTAGCGGTTTGGAAGCGAGTCAAGTTAGGTGTTCCAGGCAATGGAACACTGAGACAGAAAGGGCTAAAAGAGTCTGCAGTTCAGCGAGTTCAGAAATTAGCTCAAATATAATTTGGAGGGTGGTAATGTCCACTTCAAAGCGAGTTTTAGAAACTTTAATTGGAATTTTAATTAATTAAAAACTAAGTGGAATTTCAGAGGTGTTTTTTTATAACTTCTGCAAATATTATCCCACAAAAATAATTTTTACACCATCTCAAAATTCTAAAAATCATCTTTTCAAATATATAATCTTAGCTGATATGCAATCTTTACGTTATTTTAAAAAAAAATTTAAAATACTTTGAAATATTATTTTTTTGTATCGGCAATTTTCATTGTTGGAATTCAAGACAAATGTATTTCATTGCTAAATCAAAGCTTTAAATCGTTTGTTTTTCTTTTGTTCGAAAAGATCATTATATCTCAGATAACCAATTAATCAAGAATTTTACTTTACTCTTAAACCGAGGGACATATTAAGATTTTTGGAGGTCCTGGCGCAGAATTTCTTGGGGCCCTCTACACTTTTACATTTCGTCTTGCCAGTTATTAGTTTTAAAATAATGCAATTTTGTATACTTCTAATAATGATATCTGCATTTTATTAATGATATTTACATTTTAAAATTGTTACATTATGTAACTTTGTAATTAGTAGGGGAGATTATTGCACCTTTTCCATTATACGTCTATACAGAAGTGACAAAAGCCACGATAAACCTTCTAATCTGGTGTGGGATTTCCTTTTGCCTGGCGAAGTTCAGCAACTTGAAGTGGCATTGACTCAACAAGAGGTGAAAAATACATTTGTCGGAACTCGCTTTTTACACTGAAAATTTGGTCACGAGCGGACTGACCAGAAAATCATGAAGAAAATTATTTGGGCTGTATTCTATGACTTTTGGCATTTCAGTATATAAGGCATCAGAAACCTTTTAATTTGTGTAACATCTTTTTCTTATATAACCAACCGCGGTGGCTTTAGTGGTAAGGTCTCGGCATCGGAGCCGGAGAGTTTCAGGCTCCGATTCCGCTGAAAATCCGGCGTGTATGCGGCATGATGTGGGCGTGGTACACAGGGCCGGCCTGTTAACAACTGGACTAATTGCTCCGAAGTGGCAATTGATTCGCTCCCGCGTAAGAGTGCAACAAAGAATGTATTCAAACTTATTAAAATCGAGTATCATTTTGATTTCAAAGCATTATCCACAGGAATTTTTTCATGCTTTTAAATTTGCTTACAAACCAATATTGTGCAGTTTTTTCTTGGAGCCGGGTGACAGTTTCAGAAGTAAAAAATTGTATTTTTTCTTAGATTTCTGAACTGTTTTCGTTGATTAATTGCGTCCGTGCTTTGTGTTCCTCGGTTCTTATAAATAAATAATTTTATAAGGCCCTTACTTCCCTCCACAAATTTATTGCTCTATAATGCAACAATAAAAAATTTAGCATTTCTGGAAATTTTTAAAAAGTTAAGGTTTAAGAAAGTAAAGTTATTAAAATTATTATTTTACCACTATTAAAATTTTAACAATAAATATTATTTTATTTATTAAATCTCATATTGTTTATTTATTTATTATGCATTATTTATTAAAACTTAAATATATCGAGGTTATCCAAAGTGTTGCCATTTGGTCCACGTATCTAATCTAGTTCAAAACGAATTCCAGTTCATTCTTTGAAATGAAACTCCCATAAGAACATATTTAATATTTACTGAATGAGGATTGTATTTCATAGAAATTACGAAAGATTGGAAATACGGTTTATTGTTTCTCGTTTAGGCGGTAAAATTTATACTGTCTGTTGCTAGGAGAAGAAGAATTTATGAATAACCAATGAACTTTAAACTCAATTTTATTATGAAGATATTCAAAACTTTGCTTTTTCCCTGTGCTTTAGCAAAGCTAGTTTGCGTGCATAGTAATTATGCGATTTGTTTTTGTCCTTTTTCCTGCCAAATGCCATATTTGTAAAAAGAAGCTTAAAAATTGCTTTAACTGCACATTTCCGGTCTTAGAAATTTTGTTTCGTTAAAAGCAGAAAAGATAATATTTTTGGAAAAACTCTTGCTTTTCATTTTAGATTTGATGGGATTTATTTCCAATTTAATGTTGTTTCTCAATAAGTTTTATTAATATTCTGAGATATGTTCAAAATAAAACACTTATACATCAAGCTAATATTAAAACTCTAGACAATCCTGATTTTATTAGAATATTTTGTTCTGTAATAAATGTAATAGTAAAATATTTATAAGTTAATGTAAGGACATGCATAATTTAAAAGACGTCAATCTGCTTGTTTACAACTAGATTTCAATAGATGTTTGACATCCGGTGTAAATTATTTTGCAATTTTACTTCGAGTTTAGCTTTTTTCATAAATTACTTGTATTTGTTTTTGTTTACATTATTTTTTTAAAACAATTCATTCTGTGCATATCACTTTCAAAACATAAATCAATCTGTGTAGCCAAAGATTTAATAAAAGTTTGCAGGAATTAATTTAATAGTATGTTAAATTTTATCTATATTAAATAACAATGGGAAGAAATTTTCAGGATTTTATATCTCAAGTGGAAATAAAATACTAAAAACGTTTGAAGACTTTTAGAAAGTTAAAATTTTTTCACTAACATTTTGAAAGATTTCATTATTTATATACTGTAAAGGTATATTAGAATTTTGCGTACACTCTAGAGTAAACACCATGAAAGCTAAAGGAAAATGAAAAGCAAATACGACGGATTACTTCTAGTATTGTGTGATGAAATAAATCTAATAAAAAGGGGTTTTTTAAATACCTGCTTTTATTAGTGTACTAAAAAGAAGAACTTTTTATTTTAATTATCTTCTGCTTTTAGTCTATAGTTTATAATTCAATATCATAATTAATACGGAATTCTGAAATCAATTTTTCTCGGATTCGCTATTAGATGGCGCCACTCGAAGGGAACTTAAATTTAATTGAGGTAATCGATTAAATGATACTTAAGATCTGAAAATATTATAATATTGTATTTTACCGAAAATATGAACTCTGAGAATATTTTTCTAACGAGTTTAAAACGCATTTTGCTTCACTTATTTAATTTGCCAGCATGAAATATATTCTTGTGCCAATGCTTGTTTCATTTGGAACTAGATAATAAACGCGTTGGTGGTGAATTTCTTTAGAAAAACATTTTTGGGTCTTCATTGCACTTTCATTCTCTTCTCTATTATCTGTACATGATTTTAAAATTTAATTAGGTCCTGAATGATTGCTTTTTCGGACAGAACTAAGCATTGTAAGCATGATCAATGTAAGCTTAAAGGTCCCCATGGATTAATTTGCTTGTTTCATTGTTAATTCTTGCTAATAAACGCATCGATGGCAAATAGATTCTGCAAAAGTTTTACTTCGTATATTTGTGATTCATTATTTTTTCCGAGTTCAACGCCTAGTGTCGAAATTTTAATTAAGTCCTGAATGACTATGTTTTGGGACAGAAATATACATTGCCAATATGATGAGTTATGAAGAAACGCCTAGTGGATTGCTTTATCGCTGTGCTTGTTTGCTTCAGGAAAATAGCTTCTAATTATATACGGAACAAATAATTTTTCCATTCCTTGCACCTACTACATTTTTATTAAAAACTACGTTTATGATTCTACATTTTTTATCATTACAATTAACTTAGAATCGAAGATACATTGATCCAAATCTAAAGAAAACAGTGCGCAAATAATCACTAAATGATGAAGACTGATGTTCTATATTTTAAGGAAAACATAATCATACAATAAATTAATAAATTTTAATAACTTTGACGACCCGGTTTGGCGCGGTTCGACCGAATCTGCGCTGTGTGGGGTGTTCATAAATGTCCAGCTTAATAGCCATCATCGGCCACGGCCCAACCCTTCCCACAAAAGGAACGAAAATATACATATCAGGGAGGCGAGAACACCTTTCTTATCGGACGGCTTCTCATCCCCATATTTGAGGTGCCCTCCGGTCGAACATAATTGGAACCTGCTCTTCTAACGCCCACAATCATTCTGTGTTTTCAAGTCACTCAAATATATTGTTTCCCCATAAACATTCGAACTGCAACGCTTACTTGTTTTTCTGACTAGGGAAATCTTTCTAACAGTGAATCCAGGTTGCAATAACTGTTATACAATCAGATCCTGGGAAGGCTTTTGGATCAATTGAATTTCATCATCATAGGCCAATCAACAACAGCCGCTTCCTCGTGGTGTCTGTTGGTTGACGAAATTGCTGAAAGAGTCTTTTTGAACTGATAAATATTGACTAATGGATTGATTTCCTGTAAACCGCCAGGTTAAACCGGAGGGGAAAATAACCTGCATAACCGAAAACCGATTATTTTCGCAATAGCAGCCATCCCTACAGCTTTCATCAGTGAAGGTTCATCTAAGACTGAGTGATATCTCTTCACACCCCTTGGAAGCTCTCCCGGCGAATGTTTATTTGTGTTCTGAATATAAAATTATTAGTATGAATTTATTTGTAGTGTATCCTTAAATTTATTTTTAAATTTGTTTTAATTCCTAATTTAATTTTATTTTATTATCTTTATGTTCTATAAAATTATTAATTGATTTTGAAAAGAAATCAAAAGACATTTGCTATATGTCGGTATTTCTAAAATATATTTTTTCCCATTTTATTGACAAAACAATTAGATAATGACTTTTTGATATCATTTTAAAGAGAAAATAACTCGTGTTTACCGACATTTACACAAATTTAATTGCATCCGAAACTAAAGTTTAATTTAAAAATGGCTTTTTGCTGAAATGAGCGATTTATTTTTCTTGTGGGTATGTTTATTACAGCCTGCGATTCCTAAAATAGCAATATTCATTCTTCAATTGCTTTTATACGGTTTTGCTCATTGTCTTGAAAGCAGGCAAAATAGATTGCAGTTTAAAAAAGTATGTTTTCCTCTCAGTAATTCTTTTTTGAGAAATTTTCAAAACATCCATTAATTGTACAGAATTTGAGAAAACATCCTATTCCGAGAAGCCTGAAAGTAATTACATTAAGAGAAATTGTTCCTTCCCATATCATTCTTCATTTAGTGATGTTATGCGGCGGTTTCCGTTTGGTTCTTTGTAATTGCCTTTTTTGCATCTGAAGCGTACACTTTCAAGTGGATTTTTTTCTTTGCAGTATTTTTGTCAGCGTTCGATACATTCTTTAATTAGGCTAACAACTGGAGAGGAGTTTAATGTTATGTTTTCTCTTAAAATATTTATGTTTATGCCCACATGTTTGAGTATAAAATCAAAATTTTTGTTGAAAACAAATTTATTTTCTCTAAACATGAATAAGCTACAAACAGCCGCGAAATGATATGCAACTCTAGTGGTTGTGTAGGCGTTTTTGATAGCCTGCTATTCTACAGCAAGATAAATAATGCTGATATTTTAATTACATAATTTTACACAGATAATTAGTACCAGCATTATAAAAAAAGCTGTTGATAGACATCAAGCTACGGAAAAAATGAACTAAAATCCCTTCAAATTTTAATCACATTGAAACTTTTTCTCATCTTTAATAATAATGTTAGATAGTCAGTCCACGCTTCGCAATGAGTACTAATTATCTATTCCTCAATTTTTATTTTTATTTCTAGAATTAAAGCATGAATAAAAAAGAAATTTCTGAAGGCTCTTTTCCGATGTGTGTAAAGAAGTATAGCCCTTCAAATAGGTGGTTTTACTCAAGGGATTAAATAGCCAACAAGGTTTTAAATAATGAGAAAGATAACTAAAGGGATATGTAGCCTAAACTCTACAAATCAGAGAATTGAATTGAAAAATTTGTCTGGACTTTTTGTGACTTATGAAAAGTAATCCTTTTGGTAATTATAAAACTGCATTTATAAAACTGCAGTTTCGATGAAGATTTTTTTTAAATTTTCAAGAGAATTATTATTGAAGGGTTTCTATTAACAAAATATTTTGAAGAAATGATGTTAACTATGAATTCTGAATGAACTTATAAAATATCTTAGCACTGTATTAGTGTACGAATAACTTACCTTATTTTAGAGAAATTTACGTCAAAACAGACAATAAAAAAATGTTAATTTTTTTTTATATAATCAAAGATAAAAGCAAAATAACACTACAGAAATGCAATCTAAAGGAGCATCATTCATAACAATAATGATACTTGCTGAAGTTTGTTGAAATATTTATAGAGCTGTAGCAGTATACGTACTGTTTTGTTCGAAACTATATAATATAAGAAACAAATAAAGACATCTTTATTTATTTCGTATTGATCAGCAATTCTATTTGGCCTTCGCTTCTGATTTCGTTATCAATTTCATTTTTAATCTCTATATCACCCAATAACTATCAGTAACTATCCTTATCATTTTACAATCTCACTGTTGCTTCTGTTTTCGTATCAAGCAACTTCTGTCTTCCCTGTATCACCCGATAACCATAAGTATATATCTCTGGTTATCATCTTACAAATCTTAGCCTGTTTCTAGTTAAGGAATAAAATCAGTCATTTTGATATCTCGAACTTTTGACAAACGATTCAGAGCTGAAAAGGTTTTCTTTATATATATTAAACAGTAATTTTTTATATATATTTGTAGTGAAACCTGAATAATGCTTTCAAATGATTACTTAAAGATTTGACTTGTACTACTGATATAGTGATTTTTACTTTGTTTCTAGTTTACTTAAACTAAAAGGAGAAGGCTATATTTGTATTCTAAACGCTTTCGAAATTACAATTTAAATAAATTTTTTATATACTTGTTCGATTGATGGCCGTTATATTAAACTAGTTTATACACCCAGCGTTGCTCGAGATAAAAAATATTTTCAAGTATAAGTACTTATAATATTTTAAGCTTAATAAAACAGTTTTTCGCAGCAGCGTCTTTCGGTTTTCATTCGTCCACTCCATTGTTATCTGACCCCCGCGGCCAGCAGTTCAACCCCCCTCTTCCTTTTGTCTCCTGTTTTTGAATCAACTGTCACGAATTTAGAATCCTTGATACTACATTTTTTCTTCCTCGTCATTGCTACAGCGACAACAGAAGCTGCTTCACATCCTGGGTTTTATTAACATTATTCGAAGTGCCTTTCTCCTTTTCTTTTTGTGTCTGTGTGCCTAATCGGAAAAACGCCACAGAATGTTCCTTCTATTTCTCCTTAGGTTCTCTCCTTTCGGCAGTAATCGGACTGAATAACCTTGAATGAATTCACACGCTCATTGGGATCATTTAAAAATTTTCAAAAATCAAATAAAGCATCACATAAAGAGAGTAAATAACTGATCTCATTGGATTACTGTGCAAACAAATTGAAAGACGTTCACGCTGCGAAATAAAAGCAGAAACAAAAGTCCTGCGATTCTGTAAACATTCAACGATAGCAATACTCTTATCATAACTTTAACATATTTTTATATTTTAAAATATTTTCATATTTTATCTTTACATTAACTGCTTTTAATGCATTGTAGCGAGACTTGAAAAGTTAAATTTTCTCCTTCTTTCGGATGCTTATAAAATAAATAAATTAAGAACTTTAAGAAAAATCACTAACTGTAACTAATAATGAACTAAATAAAACAATTTTTCGGCGCCGCGTTTTCAGGTGTTCAGGAATCAAAAACATTCAATGATCTTACACACTTATTAGGAGCATTTAAAATCGATTAAAATTTCACACGAAACATCGCATTGTAATCAAACTAACGTCATTGGATTATTGCATGTGCAGAGTAACAGTTGTATAAGCTTAAAAATAAAAACTGAAGTAAGAACATTGGCTTGTAGTTAATGTTCAAATAAAGCAAAATTTTCTTAATCGCGCAGCACGTGTGTTTCTGCCTCTGTTAATGAAAAACGTGAATGGAGAATTTGATAAACAGTAAATTGTTCTGAACTTAATATTATAAGAATAAACAGTATTGTCAAATATTGCGTTAAAATGTATTTTTAAATGTTAATAACAATAAGTGAAAAAACTTTAGCCCAATGGAATTAATATCATTAAAAAGCTAATTTTCTGCTCTTTAAGATGGGGTAAAAATTATTTTCTTGCAATAAATATTTCAGAAGTTATTTCCAAAAACCGTCTGAGCATTAGGCTTAACAGCGGCTAATTTTCGTTATTTAATTAAATATTTTAAGAACTAATTAACTCTGAAAGTTGAAAATAGCACCGTTGACCTAGAAATGTACTCTACAATGTCGTGCAAATTTCATGTCGCTACCGTTCACCGTTTAGGAGAAGTTCTTGTGACCGACAGATGCATGTATTTTCTGCTTTATATTATAGATCTACGGATGGATATGAAAATTGTGATACTTTACAAGGGTAATTTATAAAAAGAAGAAATATTTTTAACATTCAAAAGCATCTCAAGGAAACACAATATATACATCTGGAATAAACATCTTTAATGTTGATTGACAAAACATTAGTTATCTCTTTAGACATCTCTTTAGATTCATTAAATGCCTCTTTACGATTATCTTAAAAATAAATTGTAAAGAGCACTTTATGATTTTCATTACTTTTATTTACGCACACAAAAAATTCTTTTCAGATTATTGTTTTTTATCACAGAAAGTAGCAACTTAATTTTGGAAACATACCGTTTGTTACAAATATGGAATTTTTTGCGACGTAAAAGTCTGGCAATAAATGTATCAACCGGAAATTTATAAATTCATTCTAACTAACAACTGAAAAAAATTAAAAAATTCAAGCCTCTAGCAGGAAAAATTGCTACCTCATAATGTTTTAGGAACGGTTCGTTTGTCTTTTCTTCGCCTGGTTTATTTGCAGGATCAGCGGCTTTCACACAAGCAGACGCGCGCACACGCATACAATCTGTGTGAAACGATTTTTACATTGTTATAACTTTAAAACTGACACACGCAACATTTAACATTTCACACGCGAATAAAAGAAATCTGATGAAACAATACAATTGAATTGAATTTCATTGAAATATTAAAAAGCTTTGTTACAAATTAGAATTGAAATTAGTTTTGAAAAATTTGTTAAAATAAAGAAAACAATTGCACGGGAATAAAATAGACATCAAATGGAAAGTATTTTTTTTGAATTTTCATGTGTCATAATAATAGTTTTTTTGCCATAATATGCTCTGAAGTTCTTTAGGGAAACATTGAACTCTCGATTCATTATTCATTAATAAAAAAAACTCATGAGAAGTTTGAAGAACTTTCAAGTCGTAAACAGTTTCTGCCCATTAAGTGACAACATGCCAAATATGGTAGCTCTAGGCTCAAGAATCTGCGTTGTGGGATGTGTTGAGCAATTCTTGCATCACGCATCAAGTGATTTATAAAAAGTATGTAAGCCTAGAAACGCTACCATGTAAAAAAAAATGCGATCCTCAATTTAAGTACAGTAAAACTTCGGTTAACCGAAATCAGATTAACCGAAACCCGGTTTATGCGAAATGCCTCTGAAATCGCAAATCCAAAAAACAGCTACAGTGCTGCAAAGAAATAATCGCGAAGGCAATAATCGCGCTATTTTGCAACGATTTGCCCACTTTTTTCTTCTGAGCCTCCTCAAGAAGGTCAGTGATCAATTTTAGAATGCTAAAATTAAAATTAATGGTTATTAATATAATTAATTAATACATTGTTTACCTATGCCAGTCAGGCTCATTTCGCCCGAACTCGCAGGTGCGAATATTTCTCCCGACGCAGGGTTAACATTAACCCTCTGGACCCGGCAAGAGTGTACCGGGCAAGAGAGTACCTCAAAAACTGAAGTAAATTTTCGTTCACGAAAACAGAATGAAATCCTTCCTTTCTTTACACGAAGTTTGGACGATCAATTGTCCACAAAGAAAGGAACCACTTTTCAACCGTAAAATTTACTCAAGCGCCCGAAACCACCAGAGTCCGGCTTCTGTCGAATTGGGCGGTTTGAGGCGTGATTTAGCTCATAGAGTTAATAAAGAACGTAAGTGCTACGAAGAGCGTTTTGAATTCGTTTCACACTCATTTCAGAATTACATACTGTAATTAGATACAAAATAGAAATAGATGTTCATTGTTCATGGCTTAACCGAAAAAATCGTAATATGAAACGTCTCCCTCCTTTTAGTTGGGTTAACCGGGATTGTACTATATTTAATATAAATTTCTCTCGCTGTGATTTGTTATTAATTTTGCAATGCCACGGATTCCTACTAAATACAAGATCTTCAATTTCGCCTCTAGACATTATCTGTTATACCTTACAGATACAAGTGCAGATTTTCGGCATGATTTCAAAGGATTGATACAAATCATTACTGACTCCTCTCTAATGGCATGCTGAGGTTATCTCAACAGTGTATGTTCCTAGCGGCAAGGGCCTTTGTTGCCGTATCTGTTTCAGGCAGACAGATGTTATTGATAAGTGGTTTCTATGAAGGTATATACTGAATGTATAAAACACATCCTGAATTGAGATTTGTATATAAATCGATATAATTATGATTGTTAATGTTCTAGCAAAATAATGCTGAAATCTCCCATATCATGCCATTGGTTTGTTTCTGAATTAATATTTTAATGGCTTCGTGACTGAGTTATTTTTATTTTTGCAAGCGAATCGTTCTAACTTGTATGGCAAGTTAACATAGAATAAATTTCATGAATGGTACTTCAAGATATTTAAAATGTCATGCAAGTATTAAGAGAAAATTCGAACTACTCGAAAATTTTCCTCCAGTATTCTTGAAGTTTTAATTTATGATTTTCTGTAAAATTCAACAACATTTTTTGAGTGTATAAAGGCTTCTGTAACTAAGGGGTTTCTCATATGAGGGGTTGATCACAAAGGGGGACGACTCCCCTCGGAATGAAGTAAGTTTTTAAAATTTTTTTGTAGATTTTATGTCTAGACAATAAAGTAAACACATTTATGATATTTTTCATCATATTTCCAAAAAACATTTAATGCCTTGCGCCTCAGAGGTTTAATACAACTTCTCTTCGCATACATGACGAGCATTGACAATTATTTTAGTCGTTAACACAGCAATTCTGAAGCAACATCCTGCCATTGATAACAATAGTTTCGTAGCATCATTTTAAGAAATCTTCTGAAAACATGCGTTATGAGTAGAAATCTTCCTAACTAGCAAACACTGAAAGGCCGACTTAGATTAATTCCAATTCAATAACCGAATTTACGGGAAATCTGCATTAAGCTGCTCTGTGGAATCGTCTCAGATGCCACGAGCAGTAGTTAAACCTGCTTAACTATATGTTTCCTGCACCCTTTCGATCGCATTATAGAAATTACAGAATGTTCTGAGTGCTATCGACAAAGAAAATGAAAACAAATCAAAGGAAATCACAAAGCAGGGATATATCTTTTGTGACAATAATAGAATTACATATTAATCAGATTATGATGCTGATAAGGGAATACATTAATTGCATGTGATATTTCAGCTGAATTATTATGGTAAAAACGTTAAAACGTTTCTCACATACGAAAAATACTTGTACTTTCCGGAAGCTTGCTTTCAACGGTTCTATTGATGGAACAGTTGGGGGAATTCTTAATCGGGCGGTAAGATAATTTTTGTTTTCAAGAATAGAATGAAAAATGAATATTTGCATTTTGCGTGTCGTTAGCAAAAACAAACGATTCCATTCTCATTTTATTTTGACAGTTTGATTTCATTGTTTGTTTACGCAAATATAATGACAGAAAACTGATTAAATCATGCTAAGAAAATAAGCGAGGGAAAAGAAATTTGGTCTGAAATTAAGAATAAAACTGTCAAAACATATACAATATATTCAAATATTCAAAGTAGCACGCAAGGAAAAGAAATAATTAAAATTGTAAAGAATGACTTTTGTAGTAGTATTATTTATACTTACTTTCAAAAATATCTTAATAATAATTTTACTTTGTAAAATCTTCAGCTAAAAGGAATAAATAACATTTTAAAAGAAATAATATATAATAAAATATTTCTAAATGCATAGCAAACATATTTAAGAGGAATTCTATCTAAACAAATTGTGTTTTGACAGACACTGCTGGGACCACAGTTTTGGATCTAAAATTGGAAACAATTTCTAAGACCATTTTTCGCCCCTTTACTCAAGCAAAATTACCTTGGTAATGTGCAAACGTTTTCGTGTACGGTTTCTGTGTAACGCCTGTAGCCAGTTGACTCGTCTATAAATCATGTTCTAAATTGAAAATAATTTAATATTTTGTATTTTGGAGAAATATGGTTTAGTTTTTTTTACTTGAAATCCCCGGCATCATTCAATAAACTAACATTCTGTTGAAAAAAAAAGAGAAACAGCATTTTTTATAAATGTAAGAATAATTGCTTTGTTTAAAAAATACAGAAACATCATTGTTAAGTTTTCTGTATCTTTTATCATGTATATTTTTAATTAACAACATTTAAATCTCTGGAATCTGATTTCCTCTTAGCAGAGACATGGGATATAAAAAAATCCTGATAGGAAATAAAAGAAGACATCGAAAATGTTTTGCATAGGAAAAGAATTACTTAAGTACTTAAAATAAAACCATTGCCGTCAAAACGTTAAATGGAGGTTACTTTAGGATAATAGGATTTCACGTTCCTCGCTTCAGTTGTTTTGATTAATTGAATCGAAAAGAAAATGTAGAATTTAAATCTTATCTAATTAGAATGTCAAGGTTTTTTTGATGATTGAAAGCAATTTGGATTTTCTTTGTTTTTAATGGTAGGGTACAAATTGATTTTGTTCAAGTTCTGGCAGTATGCAGGAAGTCAACAGCTTGAATAAATTTTTATGTATAAAACATTTTACACAAAATTTGTATGTAAAAAATATTTGCACATTGAAAATAAATAGAATCAAAGAATTCTGTGCAGATCTACTTTGAACTTATGTAAATACTCTATGCTTATTTGTTTGTAGAAGAAGCGTGAACTTAAAAAAATTGAACAAATGTTAAATGATAATGTATGATTTTAAGTTAATGTATTGGCATACTTAGAATCTGTGTTACTATATTTAAGTTTCTGTATGATTTTAAACAAATAGCACAAGATGTTCTAGAATATTACTAAGACATCTTCACGATATTATATTGTATTCAGAATATAGAGCAAAATTGGACAAATATTGTACAATATCTTTATTCCACACTTCTTACTAATTATTCCCTGAGGAAAAAAGTATGAATTCTCTATTAATATAGTACTGAATAAAATTGTCCAATACCTAATTTGATTATAAAGGGGAGAGATGAATTAACAGTTATTACTGGAGATAGTTAAAAGATTTAAAACCAAAATAAACGTCAGTGGAATTGAAAGTTTAGTTAAGAATGTGGCGACCGTAAGAGGGCATTTTTTTCTGCAAGAGTTAAAGTGAAGTGATGTTCTAGAAGCCCGATAATTAAGCTCTTCCGAACCTTGCCTTTCCACAGTTCAGGTTAAAGTTTTTATTGTTTGGTTGTTCCAGCTTCAATTGCTGCTGAGAGTTCCAGTTTCTGCTGAGGTTTCGAATACGCAGTTCCAAGCTGTCCAGGGGGATGCTTCTAATATTGATCTATTACAATAAACTATCTCTTGGATATGATACAGAAGCTGCCACCGACTGTGTATTCAGTAGCAACAATTTACTTGCTCTCTTCATGTTGTTTTACTTTTCTGCTGTTGTTGCGTTTATTAAAGGAATATTTGTTACATATCATCTCGAAGCAGTACTGCCAGTAACAAGAAAAAAGAGATTACTAAAGCTGGAGTTAAGAAGAAAGTAAAAAGCTTAAGAAAGGCGCAGTTAGGGTCCGCGCCGTAGATTTTTCTTGAAAACGTCGGGATAAAATCATAAAACAAGTATTTCGTATTAATTTGTAATTTAATTATCAATATCTTTAATACAATATTTACACAGAGTAGTATAATAGTTACAGAATAGATAATTCACAAGTTCATCACATGTAGAAAAGGTCTGTGGTAACTTGTGATTTATCAATTCTGTAATCATTATTCTACTCTTTAAATATTGTTTTAAAGAGTAATGATTAAATTACATATTAATACGAAATACTTGTTTATGATTTTATCCCGACGTTTTCACGAAAAATCTACGGCGCGGACACTAACTGCGCCTTTCTTATGTTTTATTTAGAGTAGCTTTTGATGGTACCATCTGTTGACAGTATGTAGAACTACATTTCGCGTATGTACAGTAAAACATTATTTACTAGAAATGCTCGTATTTTCGTAATATTCAAATTTTTGCATTTAAATTTTAATACAATGTTTTTTTTGCGTATTGTCAAGTATTCTGTAAGTTTTGAACAATTCGAAAGAAAACTCTGCATGTTATAATAAAAAAAAAAAGGAATTTGATATTTTCAATTTGATACCGATTTTTAGTTATATTCTAATAAATATTTTTTGTCTCACTTTGGGTCCTAGTAATACTGCTCAATGTATTTAAAATGACACCAGAATCAACCTCCTAGCTAAACGCATTTCCACGCTACACTTGTTTATAACCTTTCATAGAGCTAATTCATAACAATCATGCGCATGCGCCTACACAAGTCCGATGACGTCACAGGACAAATAAATACTATGCTACAAACTCTTACAGATATGATCTATCCGTTGTGGGGCAACCATTCTTTTTGCATTATTAGTCTCGTAGTTTTAAGCGATTCAAATCTGGCGGTATTCTGTCACACAAGAAAGTTCGACCAACTATCACTATAAGGAGCGGAAAGACGTTTTCCAGTCAAAAATGCATGGAATATGAAAGTAAGAAAAGATTCGTAAGAAGATTAAAGCAAATAAATCTTGCAATTATTATAAATACTTTATTGGTGTTATTGATGAAGGGCTGGAATTTTGGAAGCCACAAAGACAAATATTAAGAAATAAGACGACTTTCTGTTATTGCTCTTGAGCTTTACAGCTCACGGTCTACGTGCATTTAATGTATTGAACGGAATTTTAAAAGAAATGATACTTCTTGTAAGATATTCTAACTTGATAACCTTTAATATAGAGAGATAATAAGTACGAATCCAAAGATAATTATTATAAATTAGTTCCTTTAAGTCCAACAAAATTGAAAATTTTTTTCTTAATTACACGAGGTGAAAAAAAGAGTAAGCAATGAATAATATTTTTGCGTGAAATTTATTCTGGTCTTTAATGACTTAATATATATGATTCTCGCCATTTCATTTCTTATATGGCATTATATTGAAGTCGAAAACGGATTCCTTCCACAGCAGATACAGAATGATGTAACACAATATCGTTGTTTGTAATTGTAAGGGTCTCCACTCGAATCGTGGCTCCATAGCTAATTTCTAAACCGTTAGATATAGCATATACTTCCAACAGGAAAGATGATTTAAATGACATTAAGAATTATATTTTGTGTAGTTTGAGTCAACAATTCTACTCCTGAAAATTCACGAAGTATAAATTTTTATTCAAATCCCGTGTCGTATAAACCATATTTAGTAAAATATTCTTCACACAATTACATTTTAAACAAAAATTTTCCATTCTTCTGCGACTAAAACTGATTGAGTTATGATATTCTAAATTTCTTTTTTAAAGCCAATCCACAGCCGCCTCGAGAAAATGTCGTCCTTTGATTGGCGAATAGTCCTTGAGGTGGACATTGAAATGGTTTCCATAACTCGGTCAACTTTAGTTGCAAAAGAGTGGAACTATTTTTTTTGTTTTATATGCTATTGTCAAGAATATTTTATTAATTACAACTATTAAGATAGGGGTACAGAAAAAATATTAAGACTTCGTAATTTTTTTTACTAGTACATTTTTTTTATTCAAATGACATTAAGAATTGTATTTATAAAACAAAGAGAATCTATTTAAAATATAATTCTTTACGTAATTTAAAGCATCTTTCCAAATGGAAGTGTATTTTTAACGGTTTAAAAATTAGACAATGAGACACTTCGTATAATTAGATAATGTTGGTCTACTATTGTTATTCGTGTGCTTTAAAGTAATAAAAAAAGCAGAAAATCATACTTAACATTCAGCGTAAGAGGTATATATATTTATATTTTAATGTAACATGTATTTAAAAACCGTCTTATATGTAGGATTCATTTGTAAAAGAAACTACTTATGTTAATTTCCATATAAGGCTTTGCATTTTTTAAAACCAGAAACAAATGTCTTTCATAAAAATGCAGATGGGCAAAATGTATGACAAAAATGTTTTTGTAATTATACAAATGTCTAGGTATTCTGGAATGTTGAAGATGGATAGAATTATACAAAGGAGCAAATTTTCTGTTTTCATTTTAAACCGGAATAATTCCTCTGGAAAAGACTCGGAAATGATGTTCATTTTTAACAATGCCGAAAAAGAAAAGAAAAAACAAATAACTTTTAAGGTTAATTGCGCGTGCTTTCTTTGTTAATTTACGGCTCTTCATAATAATTTATGTCTCTCTTCAGCAGAGGGTATTGAAACTCTCATTCTATTGCATTTTTTTTTTCAAATAAATATTGTCTGTTTATGGCAGGATTTTTTTCAATCTTTGGCTCTTGGTCTTTCACTTACCACATACGACTAGACTTGTTACCGGACTTCGTTGATTCCAGATTCATATTATTGATATTCTTCAGAACACTGAATTCAGGGGAGATATAAACAGGGTGGCTTGGAACTGCACCGCCAAACTTTTAGAGGTTATCGTGCATGTCAAAGAAACAACTGTTGTAATAAATTATGGGATAGCAATCTCAAAGGTCGACCGCTACAGTGGGCTTATTGTCAGCGAATTAAAGAAAAAAAAGCATTAGAAAGGGACAGTTCGGGTCCGTGCCTTAGAATTTTCGTGAAAACGTCGGGATAAAATCATAAAACAAGTATTTCGTATTAATATGTAATTTAATTGTCAAACTCTTTAATACAATGTTTATACAGAGTTATATAAAAGTTACAGAATAGATAAATCACAAGCTACCACAAACCCTTGCTACATGCGATAAACTTGTGATTTATCTATTCTGTAACCCTTATACAACTCTGTGTAAATATTGTATTAAAGAGATTGATAATTAAATTACATATTAATGCGAAACACTTGTTTTATGATTTTATCCCGACGTTTTCAAGAAGAATCTACGAAGTGGACCCGAACTGTGCCTTTCTTGTGTTTTATTTAGAGTAGCTTTTGAGGGCACCATCTGTTGACAATATATAGAACTACATTTCATGTATGCGCAGTAAAACATTATTTATTACAAATGCTCATATTTCTCGTAATATTCAAATTTTTGAATTCAAATTTTAATACAATGTTCCTTTTACGTATTGTCAAGTATTCTGTAAGTTTCGTACAATTAGAAAGAAAACTCTGCATATTATAATAAAAAAAACATGCGGAGTTTGAAATTTTCAATTTAATACCTATTTTTACTTATATTCTGATAAATGTTTTTATCTCACTTTGGGTCCTAGTAATACCCCTCGAGCTCTTTAAAATGACACCAGAATCAACCTCCTAGCTAAACGCGTTTCCACGCTATACTTATTTATAACCTTACGTAAATCTAATTCATAACAATCACGCACATGTGCCTACACTGGTACGATGACGTCACAGGCAAAACAAATACTATGCGACAAAGTCTTACAGATATTATCTATTCGTTGCGGGGTCAACCATTCTTTTCGCATTATTAGTCTCGTAGTTATTAGCGATTCAAATCTGACGGTATTTTGTCACACAAGAAAGTTCGACTGACTATCAGAGTAACAGCGGAAAGACGTTTTCACGTCAAAAAAAGACAAGTATACAGTAGATAAAGTAAGCAACTCCCGTTTGTGAATACAGATTCACAATACTATGAATAACAGCATGCGAAGCATGCATCGCTTTAATCTGCCTTTAAACGGTTATTTTAAATATTCCCAAATCTTGTTGATTCTGCGTCCTACTTGCCAATGTATCTGCATTGATGCTTATGACTTTTAATGTTGGTATTCATGCAACTGTGATGTTGTGAATTTCTATTCCATTAATCCTTTGTTGTGCACTTCGTCTATTGTATCCTTTTCTTTTACTTAATTCGCTGGCAAAGATTCCCCTGTAGAGTTTGTAACCAAATGTTTTATTGTAAAAGCTGTTTGTCTTCTTGTCATCCACAGAATTTTTCGGTGTCCGGCCATCATGTATGCTACAGGTATAGTACATAAAAAAAGGAGGAGAAATACAATGTTATCATGTTTTAGTTCTCTCGACAGGTTCTGCGAATCTTTGGCCATAATTTCAGAAGTTTTATTACAATAGTCGAGTCTGATTAGAAAGAAGACATCATTATTTCGGAATAATTACTCGGTATATAAATTTAAATGAAAAATTTTGGATTATCTTCGAATTTATGTTAGAATCAAAAGTTATTTGTAGAAATTGGGTGCTTTTGGAAAACTTTTGAAAAATGCGATAAAAGAGTGTTTTGGGGTAATTTTACATAAAAAGATGAGATTTCGATGATGTCAAGATGAAGTCAAATTTAAGCTTTGCAACGTTGATGTACTTAAGAGTGATAAGAAAAGAATTTCCCATTTTTTCCAAAAAGTTTTTCCAGATTTCCGCCAACCTCGTAGCAGAAAAATATTGCTCTTGGCGCATTTACGTGCCTTACCCGAATGTTGAATTGTTAGGCTGTTTGTATTGTTCAACAAATGGGCATGAAAATCTTTTCGTGGACACACGTAAAAATATGGATGCTTGTTTGAATTATATCGTATCATTATTATACGTTTCCGTTGCTTCACATTTTTAGTTACAAAATCATTTAAAAATAGATTACAAGAGAGGACGAATCCCTATTAGAACAAGATATTGTGCGATAGTTATCTCCACAGTGTTCGATATCTTGAATGCCGCACAATATCGGGAAGATATCGCAGCGATATTGTTGGGCATTTTGTACTAATAGGGATATAACGATATTATGTGAAAATGGTGAAATTGTCATTGGATGCTGTGATTTGAAGCAGAACACAATCTCTGAATCAGAGTCGATCTTTTTCATTTTCTCTAATTCATGTATTATGTATAGACATTTTAGAACATTTCAGATCGACCTTTCATGGGATGATGAATGAAAGCATTAACAGGAAACTTGTTTCTACATTTTTGTAATTATATTGACATTTGAAAACGGCAAATTGGAAACAAGCATGTTGGAGCAAACCAAGATCTCACCGAAATCTCTGCTAAATTTAATAGTTCCACCTTCTAAAAAAGGTCAAGATATTAATGCATAAGAGTTAAATAAACATACTTTTGAGTCCCTGACTCAGCAAAAAGTATCTTTCAAATCAAAAAATAACTCTTGCACAAAAAATTATGGACATTTTTATTTTTAGAAAAGCGTTCTTCAAGAATTCACAAACGCATTCTTTTTAGAATTTTTTTACATCGGAACACAAACTTCAGTAGAGAATGCCAGGTTCACAGATCTTAAAATATAAATACAGCGATGCGGGCTTTTACCAGTGCTGTCAATTGTGTGAATCCAACAAAGCATTTTCAAAGAAAATTTATAACAGTTTATTGTGTTTTGTATCTTATTTAAGATTTGAAATAGAGCAATGGTTTTGAGTCACTGCACATTTTTGAGAACGTGAATGTATTCAAGTTTTAGGAATTTGAATGGAAATACTGAGTGGCAAAAGGGCAAAAAGGTGTAGGGGTTTGGAGCTTGCATCGAATACCCATGGTAAGGACAGTTTTCTATTAGTGTTGTCGTACTCTTTGGAGTCGAAAAGTCCATGTCGTACAATCTTCCAGTGTGTTTATAAACCCTTAAGTACTTACAGGGTGACAATTATTGAGCTATATAAAATAAAAAATAAAATTTTCAAAAACTACTGAATTCAAAAATTTTATTCAAATTTTAAAAGTAACTGCAGATATTCGGATTTAGTTTATGACATGTTAAATATGCTTGCCATCAATGGCAATGACGCAGCGCATACGAAGAGCAAAATTCTGCAAAAATCGTTGAGGTGTCGAAGACATCGACACTACCAGTTCTCTAGAACTTTTCAATCACATTTCTGATTGTTATAACACTTGGACCAGTTGTATTCGGCTTGTAATAGGTCGCAAATTTTCTTTGAGCCGCAATCGGGCTATTATTTCTCGAGTAGAGGCCTTGACAATGTTATACGCTCAGAAACGCTATATTTCGACATTTTCAAAGAAAAATGAACAACAATAAGAGTGCGTGTGCTCAAAAAACACTCCCAACACGTCCTGCATTTAACCGCAAAGTTTTAATTGAATCTCGCCAACGATTCAAAAGTTATCAAGTTTTTTTTCATATAGCTCAATAATTTTCACCCTGTATTCACCATTTGAAAATCTGGTCAAAATTAAAGCCCTGTCGCTTATTCAGTATCAGATTATCGACGATTATGATGGAGAAGCCAGGTAAGGTATAGAACAGAAGAGTGTCAACCAATCAGTTAACGTCAAACTTTAGCAAAAGCGTCAAGTCTTTCAAATGGTTTAATGCTATAGATATTGATCACGAAAGTTTTAACAATTATAACAAAACAAAGACATACAAGGGACATTAAAAATGTTAACATATAAGACGAAGAGACTCAATACATATCAAATTTAAAGCATTTTTTGAAAACTGTTTTGATGAATGTTACAAGAAAAACTATCCATATTTTTAAATTTTGCTTGACTCGGAAACTGATTTGTAGGAAAATTAATTTATTGTTTTTGCCTCCTCGTTTAGCAGCTTGAATGCAGGTATGCGAAAGAGAGTTTTAGCACTGCTTTATGTTCTAGGGAGGACACATTCATACTGAAGTATACCAACATAAGTTATTATTAATATTGAGAGTGCACTTCTCTTACAATTAGATTATTCCCGAAGGCAGGCTACCATGAATCATAGAGAATGCTCAGAATGTTCAGTGTTCCAATCCTATCAGCCCACAGCAATAACATGGATTTGGCTAATGGTGAATAGTTAATTCCTTTCGATGATATGACAATTCACAGCATGCAGAAAGCTTTATAAAACCCAGCTTACGTGTGTCGCATTAACTGATATTGTAATAATATATGATGGTAGCTTTTTATACTAGAAATGTTAACGTACTTAGGTTAAGTTTTCCTTAAGGGTTGATGATGCGTGATAAAGCAGATAAAATCCATGTATTTGAATCAAACAGTAAAGATGGTTTATTCAGCGTTGTGAAAATTCTATATTTCAAAAGAAATTAAAAAAATTATGATGATAAATAATTTTGATTTCTGCTATTTTTAGACAGAATAATTTTCATATTCACGTAAAAGGAAGTTTTTTGCTTGAAAGTAAATGACTGCTGGCAACAAAATGAAGGAGAGGTTATTAAATTATTAACTTTTTAGAAGAATAAATGAAATTTTGCAGGAAATAAAACAAAAGAAGTAGTAGTCTTCTAAAGCATACTTAGTATGTCCTCCAGTAATTTATAAAGAGCAGAGCCCAAAGCCCGTGTTTTGATTGAAAATATTTTTTTTTCTTCCGCTTGTTAGAAAGTTTTGAGGCAGTTTTGAAGGTTATTTACATTATTTTTTATGTAAAAATCTGTTTAAAGAAAACAGCTTCCTTTTTCCCCTCACAGAATAAAATTCAATTAAATTATTAAAAAAGCGTTAATTGGGGATTGACAGCCACTTGGAGGCAAACAGGTAGTTTATTAAATTTAAAGATATATTTTTACAAAATTTTGCTTCTGGAAATGAATACTTTGAAAGAAGGTGTTGGTTGAATTGGAAAGAAGGCAATCCAATTTTAAGAGTAAAGATATTTTTAAATGTATTATTTTACCTAAAATAAAATATTATCTGAATTTTTTCATTATAAATTTCATGGAATATGTAGCATTAAAATTAAATACTAACAACCCGAATTTGATATTAAAGATTTTCATTAATGATTGAAATCAACATCTTGTTTAATCCAAAAAATGATACATAAAAAAAACTAGTCGGTATTAATTTTTGGATTACCTGTTTTATTCAAATAATCAAAACACAACTAAAATAAATATTCAAATTATTTTACGTATTTAAATATTCAAAAATAGTATTTCAAGTTATAGATTAGAGGAATATTTAAATTGAGGTATTTTTTTATTTGAAATTCAGCAACATGATACCAAAAATAGAATATTGCTCTCTGAAATAATCCATCTAGCCCAGCTAACGACAAAAAGTATTATCTGAACAAGGGACAATATATATCTCATTTACAGGTAATTTGTTTATTTGTCTGAAAAAAGAACTTTCAATCATTTTACAATGCATTAACCTAATTTTCACTTATATTGTCACATTAATGACCTATTAACCTAATTTTCACTTATATTGTCACATTAATGACCTACAGTGGTTCAATGTGAAATGGATTTGAAGAGTGATTCTAAGTTTGCTTTATAAGACCATAAGCATCTCTATCACTAGAAGTTGATAAAGCCTCCGAGTAGAAAGTGTAGTTAGCAGTTTAAAACGCTTTAGACGTGATGAAAGTATCAAGCATGTCATTTAAACTTATAAAAGGCATTGCTTTTGTGTGTGTGTGTGTGTGTGTGTGCGCGCGCGATGTCCAGACGAATCTATCGCACTTACAGCCATGAAATTTGGCACACAGTTAGTCGTAATGGTGACTCAATGTCCCTCGTGGCCGGAATTTTAAAATTTAATCCAGAAAAGTTTTTATTTAGTGTTTTGTGTTTTTTTGTCATTTTTAGCATGTTTACGGTTGTAGTATCTTTTCTAATGATCGTTGAAAAACAATCAATGCACCTTCCAATAGAACAAACAATTTTTGTCCTAATTAAGTTTGTTTTGAGCTTCAAACTTAATTTACTGAATTTTGAGAAATTTTTAAAAAGCAGTCAGTTTTGCCATCGAAATTTTATTTTTGTTTTTAAATTTGCTTTTCCGTCATTCTAATAGCACTATTATTTTCAATTTTTTCCAGCTTATAACTGGAACGGTTCTGTTGGATTTAGGACAAGAACTGTTAAAACAGCCTTTTTCGTTTTTTTAAAATTTTTTCTTCGTCAGTTGAAAGATATTTTTCTCTAGCGAGCATACTTACGTGGAAGTTTTTCCGGAGCCTTCACAACATGCATTGTTGCAATTTCATTGGCTGACGGTGCAGAGCGCAGGATACGTCATAACCTTCAACTGACTGACTTTGATTATTATTTTCGGCAGTGTCTCAACGTTTTTATGTCTCGCATATTTTACTTGCCGTATAATAATCATTTTCACATTTCAACTTTTTAACATTGTTTCGGATTAACGTACTCGGTATTGTTTTTCTACAGTTGAAATGTCATTATTATGAAGAAAATTAAGCGGGAAAACAATAATTTGTATCTTTTGTTTTGTTTTCAGAACTTTTTCATATCATTGTGGGCTTTTTTCATTTTGTTGAAGATCTGATTCCACAGGCAACGCCATGGGCGTACTGCTAGTTTGTTTATAAAGAAGACTTTCATCGCTGAGTTCATTAGTTAATGTGTTTATTTTTGTAAATAAGGTCCAACGATGAAGAAAAAGTTTTAGCTTTTATGTTACTTGGTATGTTTGATTTCAATATGAAAAATTGGAAAGCATGTCTGACAGTTATGAAATGTGATAGTAATGATTACAAAAAGCTAAGAATACTTTGAACTAAATATATTCCTAACGATAATTCGTATTTTATGAAGAAAACTATGAATACCAGAAAAATAATTGCTAACTTTTCCAAGAAGTTTTTTTCCTTAACATTTTTGAAACTGGAATCTATCGTAAAATGGATTCATGGCTTCTTTAGAAAAATTCACGCCTCCGTTAAAATTGTACGTGACAAGTTCTAAATCTTTTCATATCTCAGGCATAAAATTTAAAATGCTTAAATAGTTGTTCCATCCATTTTCGTTAGGTATATGCCATGAATTTGCACAGCAAAATGGCAAACACAGTGTGATTATATTCTTTTAACATTTATTGCATACTTTTATCTTGACCACGTTTAAAGCTATTAAATCCATACTACGTGGTCGTAATTTATACACTAAATCGATAGAAACAATTAAAAAGCATTGAAATGTTTTTTTTTTTAGAATTTCAAAAAGTCTGTTTAAATTTGTGTAATTTTTTTATTACAATTTAAAGAAAGCAATTGAAAAGTTTGTATGAGACAGAATGTTTTCTAAATGACCGAATAATCTAATATTTACGATTCTGAGATATGTTTTATGTTAACCTTCATTTGAAGTGTTCGTATTTCTGTTCTATGGCAACTTTCATTTGAAGTGTTCGTATAGTTTAGAATTTTGGGAACACTTCGCTTTTAATTTTTTATTTAACTTAACGTTTACCATCATCCTACATTGGAGGTGCAACACTAGCACTAAAGCAATTAAACAGAAATCATGTTGTTTATTAATCGAAGCCCCGCTTATTTCTGAACATTAAATGAGCAGATATCATCAGAATCTTTTTTCATGAACTGGTGCTTGAAGTGTAGAGAAAGTACGAAATAAATGTTACTGGCATAACACATTGCAACGAATCATCCTGTGGGTGTACGTGATTGCAGTCCAATAAGCAGGATTAAAAAATAAAGCTCTTTATTTTACAAATATTCCAAGAAAGGAAACGTAGCACAAGTATTAAAACAGTACTTGTAAAAATTCACAATAGAGATTAAAATTAGCTCACCAGCTTGCTTACTGATCAAAATCCAACTCGCTCCTCTTGGTTTGAGAGCTTGCTTTTATACTTTTTCAACAGATAGTGACGTAATCTCTAGAAAGTTCACGAAGCCAGTAGAAATAGGTTAATAGTTCAAGGTCTTCCTAGAAAATTCCCTGTGTCGCCGAAGTCGCCAACTTTGTCGATAAGTCGCCAAAATGGTGGCCAAATATGTCGCCAAGATTAGCATCTCGGGGAAACAACTTTATTGCTTTGTAACAATATGTTCCCACACATAGCCTATGACATAAACATTCTATGAACGAGAAATGCTAGAAAAACTATCCAGGAGAAATTATTTATTTGGTAGAAACGCAAGAATCTATTTTAGAGTAGTAGAAAAAAGGCATAGCTCATATTAGGCGATAACATCAATCGAAGAAGATCGTCGATTTCAAACCATCTGGTATAACCTTAGCACTCGGTATTAAAAGCTTAGCGCTATCCCTTAGGGATGTGTTTAAATCACATTTATGAGTTTCTGAGAGCGTATCAAGATTTAAAATCCCGTTTAATATCCCAATAAGACTGTTCTAAAGTTAACAAAGAATATCAGTTTAACACAAGTAGCATCTAACAACTGCCATTTTTTGAAAGAGAGAGAGAGCTGATTATACAGAGAAAATATAGTAAGCAAATTGTAAAAAAATTCCACTAGAGTCCTTTTTCTCATGTTCGTATTTAATACATACAAAATTGATATAATTCGTTGACTTTTTAATTCATTTCACTAAGTAATATTAATTGTTAAGTTTGTTATTAAAAATCTATGAATAATGAAATCGAAAGTTATTTTGAGGGAAGTCCATTCAACAATTACTTTACTTGGACTAGAACTAAATTGAGATTTTCTCTGAAATTACGTTCTCAGTTCCAATGAATATATTTTTTGAGTGAAATTTTCTATATGTTATCAATATTTGGTATACATATCTCAATCATTTATATTTTGATTTCAGTGCCATTTTATGTATTAGGAATAATTGTTATAACTTAGTTTGGATTTTTAAGGAAATCTTTAACTAGATTAAAAATGCAATGAGAACTTTACAAATCAAATTATTCTTATGCTTATTATTTATTGAACTTAGTATAAGCATTGAATTATTAATGAAAAAATTTAAATCTTGATACCTGAACAAATAGCCGAAAAATCATTCGCCAAACCGAATGCTTTATAATAAAGTGCTTCTAAAACTATTAATGAAATGTGATTATTAACATATATTATATAAATGAATAGAAATATCTGCGCTTATTCGAACTCGCAATCGCTTACTATATTTTGAATTTTTTTTCTGAATTCCAGTCTCGTTAAAAATTTTTCGACGAAGAAATTTTCACGGAAAAGAGATTTCAGAAAATTCTCTTTCCAGCGATCAGAGCCGGCCTCTTACAAAGATTATTTATCACTAGCCGCCTTCGGCCACCAGCTTGTTCACCGGGAATATGATTTCAGTTGAATCTTGTTTTATTTTATATTCATGACCGCTTTAACAACGTAATTTTAAACTTCAGATTCGGGAAGTGAATGGCATTGTACCTGCTCTGTTCACTGTCTACATAAACGTTCCTAATAGAGACAAATAACTGACCATGCCATATAACATCTAATTGCACGTTGACTGTGCCATCTTCGGTTTCTTATTTCTCTTTGAAAATATGCATTCGATTTCAGCGTTAAAAAGGCGCAGCACATTTTATGGAAAGCGGCGTCTTAGCTGAATTAAAACATGCTGAAAAAATGAAAATATAGGACCATAACCATTCAGCTTATTGGATATATCTCTTAATATAAGTAATATCTCAGACATCTTGGGTTACGTAATTCTTAAAGATTTTGATGAAATAAAATATGAAAAAAATGTATTAAGATATTATCTCAGATTTCAACAAGGAAAGAGAAACATGCAATTAAATATTTATTTAAACAATGAAAACGGTTTGAATTGCGTTGCAACAATGAAAGATATTGTTGTAATTTACGACATAAATATTTTAAAAAGTCTATTAAAATTAGAGAAAAAATGTACGGCAACTTAATTGATATCATTGAGAAGGTAAAATTTTGCTCTTTCAGATGGTGCAAAAATGATTTTTGTAATGTAATTTGTTCGGAAGTTATTAAGGAAAAACGCCAAAATTTCGCTTAATTTTTAATTAATTAAAATTAAAATTTCAAAAAAGGGCTCCGAGGCGCACATTCCCACCCTCCAAAGTATGTCTGTGCCAGATTTCGTAGCTCTAAGTCCAGCGGTCTGACCTGCAGAGCCCCAACACACAGACACACTTCTCCTTTATTATTAGTAGAGATTACCATAGAATTATTAAGAATAAGAAAGAAGTAACTTAATTTTGAACAGATGATAAACATCGAAACGTTTCACCCAAAGCTTTCATAATGTTCCTACCAAAAGTGGGATGACACACCAATTGGGGCATTTGAAATTCGCGGAAGAAAAATTCCAGCAACCCGCTTTCTGAGTTATATCAGCGATTGACACTCATAAAACAACACAAAGATCGCCTGATCCGCTAGGAGATGAAAATTACATCAACGTTTCTTTTGGGGAGCTGCCTAAGCCAAATATGAAAATAAATTTTTAGACTAAACAC
>BGPR01002676.1:0-17582 GCA_013235015.1 Araneus ventricosus
GAACAGATGCAGAATAGAAAAAATGAAAAATAAATAAACCACTTGAAAGCATAAGCTAGGCAATTCATTGTACATTAAATATAAACACAAATAGGATATTATTATGCCAGTTTTTCAAATTAAATAAATAAAACCTGTACAGAATGGATTAGTTTGCTTTTTTCGAATTCCTGTATAGAACATTTATGCATTTGTAAATCCAAGAAATTCTTAAAAGTTTTTAAAGTTAATTTGCTAGAAAAAAGAAGTTAGTGGTATCCATGTCTAAATAAACATTCTCCTTATTTTTCAAAGTTCAATTTTTAACATGACATTGTCGGTGTGTCTTTCTAAAATGGTTGATCTTTTTCTTCAAAGAGACGCACCAACCATGTATCCTTCTTATACGAGGGTCGTTTTTATTTGTACCTCCGATGGACCATAAAAAAGACAACCGTAAAATGAATTTATTATCAAAAGTTATGTACAGGCATGGTTACTTTTTGACATAATCATCGTGAAGATTCAGTCATTTGTCATATCGGTAGATCAGGTTTCGATCCCCTCTTCGAAGACCGTTGCCGCCAGTGATGTGAGATAGGACTCTAGAACTGAAGGAAGAGATGAAAATCACTCGTTGCTAAGTCGGGGCTACACGTCCCATTTATTCTCCAGAAGCTTCCGGGTACTCGTTGAACAAGATCTATTGCGGCAGACTTGCGTCCTTGTCCCTCTTCATCATGAACGTCGGATCGCCCGTCCTTAAATTTTCTGCACCATTCGCACACAAGACCATCACTCATAAAGTTGCCACCGTATAGTCGGCTTATTCTTAGGTGAATTTCTGCTGCATTATTTCCTTCTGCTTGAAGAAAACGAATTATACTAAGCAGCTCGCACTTGGCGGGAGCATCAATTCTATTAATCATGCTTACATGCCTACAGCGCAGCTGAAGATTGCGAACTGACGCCGGTAACACAGATGGCACAGTTACAGACATACGCAATCGCCCCCTCGCATTCCAACATCCTATCACCTATCTGTCTGTTTTGCTGTTCAATTGGAGGTTGAAAATTATTTTTCATTAAAAAAACACTTGTAAAATAATTGTAACTCAGATATCTGAAATTGTTCATGATAGCCGCATACCTTAGAGTCTGCTTACAGCATTAAGATGAACATATTTTATATTATATTTGATTATCAGTTTTCGGGAGTTATAGACTGATGAATTTTCCTATTTATCTGGATATTAACTTAATAAAATCTAAATATTTTCAAATGCACCCTATTTTTCAGATAATAGCATTAAAGATAATTAATAGATAAAAGATTCATTTTATCTTGGAGTACGAAAAATATTCTTCCATTTATTACTAACTAGCCGCCTTTGACGACCAGATTATATAGCCGGGAATATGATTTCAATTGAATCCTGCATTACTCATTCATGGTTCTCTTAATGTAATTTTAAACTTCAGATTGTGGTAGATATTTAACCCATGTTCTATTAGTGACCTTGGACCTGTTCTGTTCATTGCTACGTAAATGCTTCTAATGGAGTCAAATAACTGACCATGCCATGTAACCTCTAATTCCATGTTGCCGGCACTATCTTCACTTTCTAATTCCTCTTATAATATATGCAGTTGATTTCAACATTAAAATGACGCAGTCTATTTTGTGGCCAGCGGCATAATAGCTGGATGCTGAGAAAAGGATGAAAACATATCAACCATAACCATTTAGCTAACTGGATATATTTCTTAATGTCAGCAAAACAATATTCGGAGAGCTTGGTTTACGGATTTCACAGAAATTTCGATGAAATAAAATATGAAAGCAAAATGTATTAGGATCCTATCTCAGATTACAACAATTAAAAAGAAATAGGCATTTAAATATTTTTTAAACAATGGAAAAGGCTTGAGTTGCGTTTCAGCAATGAAAAGTATTGTTGTAAATTAGGCCAAAAAATATTTTTAAAAATTTATGAAAATTCGAGATAGCATTGTAAGGCAACTTAATTTATATCATTGGAAAGGTAATGTTTTTCACTTTTAGATGGTGCAAAAATAATTTTTGTGGTGTAATATTTTCGGAAGTTATTGAGAAAAAAACGACAAAAGTTTGCTTAATTTGTAATTAATTGATATTTTAATTAAAATTTCAAAACACGGGAACCGAGGTGCACATTCCCACCCTCCAAAGTATTTTTGTGCCAAATTTCGTAGCTCTAAGTCCAACGGTCTAACCTACAGAGCGTCAACACACAGACAGACACACACATTCTCCTTTATTATTAGTAGAAATATTGCAGCTCTTTTTAAAGTGGGAATAGCTTTATTACGACGGTATTTATTATATATCAATCTCATAATTTCAGAGGATGGTATCATGTTTCTAGTAAAACCAAAATAACTTTTGTACCATTCGATTGGTAAAAAAAAGTTCTTAAAAGCCGATACGTGTAATAATGCATCGAGCGATTCAGATAATCATATTACTGATGTAACGGTGTTGGCAAATGTATCTGACAGCTAAATTGCTGGAATCGTAGCGACATCCTGTCCTGACGACCACGCAGTTTTTGCTTATTAAGTGATGGAGCGAAGTTGGTTGTCAGCGACGAGGTATTGAAAAAGTCAAGTTTCTTCAAAAGTAAATGTTAAGTCCTTTGATTTTAATAATTCTTTCAAGATTGGCATTTCTCTGCTTAGTTAAATTTATAAACTTTCGTTCTTTTTTCGCTTTTTAAACATATTTTTAATAATTTATTGTATCGTATTTTTAATTTACGACTAGAAAATATTATTCAAAAATTGTTAGCATTTTGTTACGCAGTTCACAAGCTCTAAAATATGTTGAATTTTTAAATTACTCCTCTGATCAGATCATTATCTTGTCTTTTTGCTTAATTCAACCTATAAGTTGTCACTTGTGATTTTTGAATAATTTTTATTGACAGATGGATGCTATCGGATGTTTAATTCAAGAAAAATATTCCTTGTTTATCCTATATTTTGTATTTTATTCTCTGATATTTTTAAAACATTTTATACCGACTACATATTTTAACATAATTTTCAGTTCATCTGAGATAAAATCAATTTTGAGAAATAGCTATGACAAAAATATGTAGGAAATTCATGTTTATAGTAATTTGATTTTTTTATTAAAATACGCGTAACTACTATCACTAAACCACTACGCGGTTTTACTATCACTTTTTTATCAGCATGAAACTCTCTTTCAACGTTGATGGAAAATTTATTATAACCTGAAAAACATAAAAATGAATAAATATTTAAATGAAATTATTCAATGTTTGCGACAATTTTTAAAGAAATTTAACAAAATTTAGCAGTCATACGTGTAAGCGATTAAATTCATTCCTTAAATTTAAAAAAACTTAAATCTTGAAAATTAAATATTCCATTCAGGAAACAAACTTGTTTTAGATGGAAAATATACTTCCATGAAATCCAGTTTATCGATAATTAAATAATTTGATTAAGTTAACTCGATGATCGACAGTAAAAATAAGCCCCATAATTAATGTAAAATTTTAAATAAACGCTCTTGTTATGCCGTCAGGAACTTAAGGTAATCAAAATATTAAGGTAATCAGAATTTTAATTCAAAAAGCAATTATTTTACATAGAACTAATATTCAAATAAATTTATTTTGGAAAAAGAATGGTAATATTTTTTCGATTGCAGGAGAAAATTTACTATCGCTGTCAAATTCAAAATAATGGTACTCCAGCTCTCACTAAAACTATATTTTATTTTAGGTGCACGTTTTAATTGCTTTCATCAACATGCCAGTGTATTTTTTCATCGACTTTTTGAGCACTTATTGTCCAGTTTCCCTGCCTCTAGCATTCACCCTTCTTCTTATAACTGTAACGTACTTTGTGAGAAATAGAGGTTTGCCACCAGGTCCTATAGGCCTTCCGTATTTTGGGTACTGGCCCTTTATGAAAAATTCCAACGCTCATTTCAAGTTAGATGGACTGAAAAAAAAATATGGAGACATTTTCTGCTTTGGATGTACAGGTCGACTATACATTAACTTAGGAAGCTACAAAGCTATTCGTGAAGCACTTGTCACTAAATCAGAATGCTTTGGAGAGAGAATGTCGGGTTATCATCTTTTCGGGCACGTATTCAAAGGCGGTAAGTTATTTTTTTTAAATTTATTTGTTGTTTGTTATAATTCCATCTGTAACTTTTCAGTATAAACTGCATAATAGCAAATAGAAAGAAAATAATATTTAAAAGGTATGTAAACAAATGTCTCAGGAACAAATATCTCAAGATATTTCTGTTAATTAAAGAAAAATAAGATTGCAGTAACTCCTAGAACTTAAATCTTATAGCTGATAAAAAAATTAGCAAAGCGACTAAAATTTAGCAACTATTTTTTAAACGTTAAGAAACCAAAAAATTAAGAAACTTTGTTGAACGAGCTATTGCATAATACATATTTTTAAAAATTTTATATAAAATATACTTTTTATTTTGCTAATGTGTGCATGAATTCACATTAGTCAGGGGTTCCCAACCTTTATTCCCTCGCGCACCCCTTGTTTCATCTTCATGTTTTCACGTTCCTCTTAGTGTCATATCCTTCCCCCACCGTCTATGCGAAGAAGTTTTTATCAATAGCGTCCAAGGCTTATGCTAAGATTCAAATCACTCGAATTAATAATATTTGCTCGGCTTATTTTTTATTTTACATTTTTTGCATTTTTACAATAGTATTAGTTCAACACCAATACAAATGAAATCAGTATTGTAATAATTTCGCATTAAGGCGATCATTTTTTTAAATTTTCAACTAATCAATATGAAATCTTGCAGGCACTAATAGGATCACAATATAAGACAACACACAAAATTTCAATGCAATATATTTATTTATTTCCGAGTTATGGGTATAAATGTAATTTTTAATAGCAACTAATGACCTTCATGATAAACGTTCCAGGCGCTCCAAAATTACACGAAACTACTCTAATTTTTTGTTATTAGTTACTCTTACCCTTTTCGAACAAAAATTGGGATTAATTTTTTGTTTTAGAAGGGAATTCCAAAACGAAGATGCAAAATAAATCGAAACTGTTGATTTGGGAAAAAAATATGCCCAATATTTCATATGGAAGAAAATATGTAAGTAACATATAACAAAATAAATTCTATGTGAATGCCAAAAATTCTTCTCCATATATGTTTTTATACTTATATAAAATGTCATAAAATTTCAACAAAAATCGAAGCCCCTGGAAAATTTATCATAAAGGCTATTAGTTGTTATTAAACATTACATTTGTACCCATTATTCAAAAATAAATAAATATATTGCAGAGAAATTTTGTGTGTTCTGTTATCTAGTGTTCCTATTAATGCCTGGAAAATTTCAAATTGATTAGTTAAAATATTTTAAAAATAATTTTGATGGTTCCTGGTCGCCTTAACATATATGGATGTCTCTGTAGTAATCAACTTCTCAAGTGGTATGGTTATTAAATTGCAAGTATTCACTTGGGAAAACAAAATTCAGTGACTTTTTTAATTCCCTGTGTTTTGTTGTTTCCGCCGTCACCAACTTTGATTTCTTGTACCCCAACTAGTCCTTTGCGTGCCCCCAGGTGTACGCGTACCATAGGTTGGGAACCTCTTGTCTGGGGTATATTTTAAATCATTTGAATATATTTTTATACAGTGTTAGTTTTCTGGACTTTTGATGATAGGTTCTAATTACCTTTGGCTAAAGAATGAAGAAATCACATTAAATTACTCAATGAAACAAAACTTGTCTTCATGTATTTTAACAGGTGTCATTTACATCAACGGCGAAGCCTGGAGAGTTGCTAGGAAATTCTTTTTGGTAAACATGAAGGAACGGGGTGCAAACTCTTTAAAAACCAGCATCGCCGGTCCTTTGTACGATTCAATTCAATGTAGCGTCAACGAACTGAAAGCCAGAAACGGCGAGCCTTTGAATTTGATCGAATTCTGTACTCACAGATGCAATACCTTTTTAAGACTGACGATGTTTGGTGCAATGGGAGCTACAGCGGAACAAATAATAAAATTCAATGAACTGTATTCTGTAGCTGTACAGTGCATTACGCCGACGAATATGCTTTTGTGTGGTACGTTTGCGAAGTAAGTAATGCAGACCTTTGTTTGATCGAATGTGTGTGTGTGTGATTGCGTGCGTGTGTTAACAATTCCCTGATTTTTGTAATAATAAAAAATTTACTCATGCTCATTTTACGAAGAAAGATATTATTCAATTATCTTGTGTTTATTCATAAATTATAAATCTAATATCGTAAATGTGAAATATTCATTAAAATAGTTATTCTTTGAAAAATGTCTCATGTTCCTGCTTAAGTGTAGTATATTTTACTGTAAAACTAGATAAAAGCGTGGTAATCTGAACAACATTAACTTAACTTCATCGGCCATTGTTCCCAATTTGTTAATGAGCAATATATTTTTACTCGTAATTAATAAAAGATTTAACTTAAATTTACACACGTAAGCTTCACTAAATCATGTATACACATACAAGCTTCACTTATTCGATAAAATACCCTATAATTCAATTATTCACGTATGCTTTACGTATGACTGATAAATCGCCCAACCTTTGTGCTGTTCATTTCAATTAGTATTTTGTCATCCTTTCTATTTTCCTTTATCTTACGAATGCATTGTTTTTAAAAAGTTTGACTTCTCATTTTTAGATATTTTATATTTCCCTTCACGCCTTATTATAATGAAACGGTAAAGTGCAACGAGCAGATGGAAAAATTGGTTTATGACATTATCAACGAACACAAAGCAACATACGACGCCGAAAATCCTAGAAATATCATAGATGAATATTTCAAGGAGAGAGACAAAAGGCGAAGCAAAGGGGATCCTACAGCTGAGTATTTTGCAGGTGAGAGTTGTTTACAAAAGATCCCTCGCAGTGCATTAAGAAATATTCAATTGGTTCGGTCACTAGAAGATCGTACTGTTTTCTGCTGGAAGACGACTCGAATCACGGTTTCCGATTCAACGCATATGCTTTGTGAGGCTTCAAAAAGTGACATTGCGGATGCTGTACTATTTACATTGATTAATTAAGCATCTCACAGTCATTAAATCTTTCACTAACATAGTCAGCCACTAAATTTTGAAATTTCAGAGATTCGTGAGTCATCTGGGGGGTTTTCCAGTTCACTTTACTTTATTCCATTTAAGTGAAAGAATATCAGGGCCGCCAGGACTTTTATTTTCCAAACACATTCATCCAGCCGTAGCATAGCACTGCCACTTTAGTATACCTTGAAACTACTTTTATGGATATAGCTACAGTCGTTCTGAAATTTAAGGGGAGTATCAGGGACTTCAGTGGGCACCCTGTATGTGCCCGTTGTAATTGTGGCATAACAGGTTTTCTTATTCTAGTTGAATGCGCATTAGTTGATGCCCAGCATTTTCATAACTCTAAGCAACAGGTGCATTACGTTCTTTCTCTTTTTTAAAACCCAACATTTTTTTTATTTAAGCATGATATTAAATTTCTATCAGTCACTTCCTAACTTCTTCATCGCTTTATCAGTGCTTGCAATGGTATTCTTTTATGAATTCTCGAATTTTTTCACTTATTTTCTTGGCAAAATTGGTACTAATTGACACTAATGATTAGTGAATACGATCTTGGGTCAGTCCAGTCAACGTTCGCGTCTTACAATTTCAAAGAAAACAAATAAAATATCTTCCCAATCAGGATCGTATACAATAATCTGGGAGTCGCGGAAACCTTGACTGTCCGTGGAACTGTCAGATTTCCAAGCAAAAATAATTCAGAGAGTCCTGCTAATTTGAATAATTTCATGGAAATTTCGTAAATATGCAGATATCTCGGATGGTTAGAATTATTTTCCTCCTATGCAAATCATTGCATGTAAAATGTCAAATCTGTTAGCAAGTATTCTTTTCAGGAATTAGGATAACCATGGGAGGGGTGGGAATCAAAAAAGTTTCAAAAAATGAAAGATTAGAAAAGATAGGCGTGAGTCACTAGTATAAAGATCATTCAAACGTCGTCGTATGATAATTCAGTCAGTCGTAATGCATATTAATTACGAATTATAAGCCATATAAGAGAGCAATAGATAGCTAGTAATTGTCATTAGCGTGCACATATCAAATTATTTAACGTATGTAAGGTAAAGTAAAAAGTTCTAAGATTTAAAAAAATATCTGGATTCTTCTCATTTTTTTTCGGCGTCATTCACTTCCCCAAGTTTTGGAAAGCGTGCTACCGATGTTTGGCATTCTTATGTTGCTTTCAATATTGTTCTCTGAACTACGACACATTCATTCTGACTATCCTGTATTTAACTAAGTTTCTATGCATTCCACATTATTTCCTACAACTTCGTTGACTACTGTACTTTTTTTTTATAGTCATTTTTAGAGATAAAGAAAAGACTCGTTTGTGCACAGAAAATTTGGAAAACCTTGATTTACAAAGTAAACCTCTAAAATCCAGAAAATAGCGGGTTAGTATAATTGAGATGAGTTATAATATTCAACAACGTGTATTTTAAAATTATTAAATAGGATTTTCAGAATTTATCAGTTGCATTTTCTCGATCTAACTCTCCCGTGAAATAGTTATTTACTTCTACTTGAAGTATTACTAATTTAATGAGGATTAAAATGCCACTAGATTATGATCATCGTGCTTTATTTTGTAAAACTATGATTGATATCAATGCATTTACAAAACTGACTAGAATATTCTTCCTAGAAATTCGTAAATTTTTTAACCCAAATGATTTTTTTCAGATGAAATACTAATGGGTACCCTGTCTCAGTTTATGGGCGATGGCGTTCTTATTGTGTCTTCATTCACCTGCCTGTTGATGAAAAATTTCTTACTTCATCCTGAAGAGCAAGAGAAGTTGTACGAAGAGATCACGGAAGTTGTAGGCGTGCAGCGACTGCCAACCATTGAAGACAAAAGCAAACTTACATACTTCAACGCTTATGTCTTGGAGTCTATGAGAACATCAGACTTCTTCACCTTTTTCCCCAGTCAAGAATGTATAAGTGAGTCACTAACTGTGATCGTGCTTATTGCAGAACGAATTATAGCATCTAGTGCAAGAATAACCAATTAAGATATTATAAAAATCAAGCACTGAAATGCGCTGCCCCAAAAAATTAAAGGATCACATTATCTTCGCAATATTATTCTTATCTAAACTGTAGATAATAATTAAAATTTTCTGAATTCTCAGGTAATGCTTCAAAGACGTTGGGGAAAAAATATTCTTGATCGTAAACAGCATCAATGGTATTAAAATAGGTAATTTTTAGAATTCAAAAAACCATCGGCATATTGGGAATTCCAGATTATGCTGCATGTGTTGCGCAACATGAGGTTAATTCAGAATGTAGTTGCAGCATTAGGTTGTCACTGGTGTGTCTCAGAGTGTAATTTGCCGATTTTGGAACCGATTCTGAGCTACTGAATGCGTTTGTAGAAGATCAGGTCAACGTCATCCACATGATCTTTATCTGACCATATCAAAAGAGAACAAGACATACCCCTAATCTATAAAGGGGGCTCTTCCAGGGGCGAGACGCGTCGATATAAACTAGACGAAATAGTTTTAATCAGAGTGATTTTTACGCAGATAAATCTTTGTTTTCGTTCCCTAGCCTTAAGATATAAGAAGACTAGCCTTAAATGCGAGAAACTGGGAAGATGAACATCGCATTTGGGTTAGAATAGAGTGGTTATCAAGTTCTCTCCACAAGCTAGTCAACATTCTGCATGTAGTCTGAATCGTCGTACCTTCTCATGGGGAGATGGTGGTATGAGAAATTATTCCTATTTTGCCTGTTAAAAGTCACCTTATCAAGACAATGTGCTCATGCTTGGATAGAATCGAAAACAGGTGAATTTACAGGTGGTTAATTTTTCATATGTCATTTTGACGGATAGAAAGTACAGGGAAGAAATTCTTGAACATTTTGCTTTGTCTACTGCGGGGATTATCGACGATTCATTCCTTTTCATGAACGACAACTCTCTATTTCATAGATCTCGTCTCGTGGAAGACTGACAGTTTGAGCAGGGTATTGAAGTATTAAGTTAATGGAGCGGCCAATATGCTCACCGACCCGAGCCTAATAGAGCATGCATGGGACACTCTAGGGAGAAGGGGGTTGCTGCTCAGCCAAGGCCTACTCTGACAATTTAACAGTTAAAGACTGCCCTTGTGAAGGACAAGGTAATATTATCTCAGAATTTATTTGATTAACTTCCAAGACGATGTTCAGCATTTTAGTTGTTCGGAGAGACCACTCGCCCTAATAATATCGCCTAAAATTCCAAAATAACAAATTAGTTTAAATTTTTACTTCCAAAGATTAAAACTTTTGAAATTTCCACAAATTCTTGAGACACAACCCTTTATCTATTATACTGAATAAAATTCCTCTGTAAATCAAATTTTCTAGTGACATATGTTTGTAGGACTGAGTTGAAACATCTATTTGAACTTTTCTGAAAAAAGATGACTGGATCCTAGGTATTTCTTCAAAAATGTGAGTGATCCTCGAAAAGAATTTGATTAAGATTTGAAAATGCAGGGATATACACAATATACACTGGCATACAAAAGTTAAGGAACATTTCGTAAAATGCGAGAAATTTGCAATTAATACGAAAACTATGTTTTGAATCAGTTCTGGAGAATCGTGTGACATTCAATAGAGTATCATATACATATTACAATGAAGATTCGGTCACGAGGGCAATTGGGGGGACCACCAGAAAGGAATGAAGGCGAAAATGGAGTTGGACCCATCCTGTTTCACAGAAATCTGATAACGATATGTAACTTTTATCAATGGTTATGGTTTAATGTGCATAATATTTACACGCATTTTCGTAAGCATAACACAAATATTCGGGAAGATAAATGTTTCTTTTAAAAAATCCCAAATTTTTTCGCATGTGTTTTGCTTATAACATTCAATTATTATTCAAATTATTCGAAATTTGCAGAACGCTTGACAATATGTTACAGAGGTATTGTATTAAACTGTGAAGTAAATATGTTGAATATTAGAGGAAATATAAATGTTTGTACTAAATATTTTTTTTACTGCGCATGTGCGAGACGCAGCGGAATTTTTCTTTCATAACTTCAAAGTCAGATATATAGAACAACTTTTTAAAAAATTCCAGTTGTATCCCATTCAAATTCAGAAGGCTGTCGTCATTTCGGTGAGGTGAATTTCAATTTCTCTCTAAGAGAAGCTAAATGATGAGTGTTCTTGTACAAACTGATATTTTTTAAATTTGAATCTTCGAACAGTAACATTGAATTTTAGTAAAATTGAATATCCTGAATGCCATGAACACTTATAAGTTAAATACATTATTTAAATTACATTTTATCGAATACCATTCGAAAATTAAAGAGAGTTTTCTTAATTTTAATGGGATTCAACTGGATTTTTTAAAGTTGTTCTATGTATCTGGCTGGCTTTGAAGTTATGAAAGAAAAATTCCGCTGCGTCTCGCACATGCGCAGTAAAAAATTATTTAGTACAAACACTCATATTTCCTGTAATATTCAACGTATTTACTTCAAAGTTTAATACAATATTTCTCTAACATATTGTCAAGTGTTCTGAAAATTTCGAATAAATTGAATGAACACTCTACATGTTATAAGCAAAACACATGCGGAAACATTTGGAATTTTTTAAAGAAACATTTATATCTTCCCGAATATTTGTGCTATGATTACGAAAATGCATGTAAATATGCACACTAAACCATAACTATTGATAAAAGTTACATCTCGTTATCAGCTTTCTGTAAAACAGGATGGATGAAACTCCATTCTCGCCTTCATCCCTTTCTACTAGTAGTCATGGAAGCTACTATAATAATAATATGAATACTCGTATTTATTACATTCTCCAAGAACATTCAAAACTTACAGTTTTCATATTAATTTTCGCATAAATTTCTCCATTTTCAAATGTCCACTTTTTTAATTACTGTCATGTCCAGCTATTCGTCAAATTCAATTTTAAATATTCTTTAGATGAGAAAGAGTACAAATTCGTGATGATTTAATCGTAAGTTGTTCGCTTAAAAGGCGTGAACCGATTCTGTGTGAGATGTTATGTAACTTTACAAAAGGAAGGGCTTTACACCTAACTGATATACTCGGTATTGTGAACTTGTAATTTTAAATTGTGTATTTAAATCATAAGTATACACTGAGTATCTAGGATATACAACTTCTCATAAAATTCAACATTCTCATTCGAAATTCCAGTTTAAGAAAATAACCAAGATTGAACTCATAGCTTCTCTTAAGGTATGTTGATTCACCAAGTGTTGGTAATCCGATATCTTTCTGAAACCATGGTATCATAATGAAATTTTTATATAAGTTGCCCTATATATCTGGCTCTTAAGTCATGAAAGTAAATTCGCTACATTTCGCGAGCAGTAAAAAATCTTACTGAAAATACTCATATTTCTGAAATATTCAAAATTCTTATTTCAAATTTTTAACTGTTTTCTAATATATTGTCGCATTCTGTAAGTTTCATACAATTTGTTAAAACTCTGCAAGTTATAAGCAAAACTTGCAGGAAAATTTGGGATTTTTAAAGAAACCTTCATATCTTCCCGAATATTTGTCATATATACGAAAATGCATGTAAATATTATGCATAACAAACATAACCATTGATGAAAGTTATCTCGTTATCAGCTTTCTTAAACGGGATGATCGAATTATCTTGTATATCACTTCTCTGGTCCTCTAAATAATTTCAGTGATCGAATCTTCAATGTAAATGTGAGTTCAGTCTAATCTTTGAAATTCTAAGAAAATCCATACAGATTTAGGAGATATTCGAAAAAATATGCAAATTTTAGTGTTCATTATAGTACTGACTCACGAGATCATCTTCTCCAGAAACGTTCAATTTCAGTATCTAGAAAAGAGTGTATCTTTCAAACTGCATGTGCCTCATTTTCACTAATTCTAACTGATGTTATTTAAAATATTAGCGCCAGATATTACTGAACAGAACAAAACAAAACCTTAAGCAAATAGATACCTAATCTAACGGATCAAACGAAGCATATATTAGCCATGATATGTGCTTACTTTTTCTCCCACAGAAAGCAAGCAAGTAGCACAAGAAATCCATTTGCACAATCTATGAAAAACTGTCTTGCAAGAAAAATGCAGGATATTTAATTACTGTGTTCAGCACCGTTACTTCCTAATATTTGTCAGCAATGTATCGTACTATGGAGAACAAATAATAATTCCACTAATATTTCGAACACCTTCATCATTAGCACGAGAGGAATGTACCTCTATAAAATTAACTTTGGCTAATTAATAATTTTTTCACAACCTTACCTCTGAAATATTTTTTCAAATGAACGTTTCGTGCGTTTAATGGACAGTAAATGAAACAACTACGCAGAGAAAGAGATAAACTAGAGTGATACATAGCTGTTTTTATTTAACCAAAATGCCTGAAATCGTACCAACCCTTTTTTTTCAGAGTGCAGATTTTTAGAGTCGTTTTCAAAATTATCTTGTTTCTGAGAATAATGAAACATAATTTATAATGGAGGAATCGTATCAAGAAGTCAAATGGCAAAACTTCACTTTCTTTAGAAGGGCGGCGATGACGAAAAGGTAAACTTAACTTTTGTAGTATGAAAATATATCCCCTCCCACAAAAATCTATGTGACTTTACTAAGAAACGCTATACTTTATTAATATGCTAATCTTTCTGTGCTACCATTGGCTTAAAGAAGCATATTTTGATGTCTGTAATTCACTTATATTAAAAAATATAAGATTAAGAGTTAGTTAATTGAAAGCGTGGTTTGATGCTGTAAGAAATGATAATTCTGTCCATTTTCAACTCAACACTGGTCTGTAAAAGTGCCTCAAAATGCATGATGTCTTCCCTATTATAAGAAGACAGTTTGTCTGAATTAATTTATTTCACAATAAAACAAAACTACTTTTTTAAGAGTCAAGAAAAAGCAGCTCTATAGTATGGGTAAGGGAGGGAAGACAAAACAGCAGAAAAGTGCCAAACTTTTGCTGATTTTGCTCATGATTAGCGAGTGGCTTTTAGTCTCCAGCAATTCCGTTCGCGCTATAGGAGGGTAAATGGTAGAATGAGAACGCCATTTTACACTGTTTAGCGTCATCTTGCCGTGTACATTAGACGATTTTAAACACAATTTCAAGATGTTAGAGCTGCTTCCTCATGCAGCTCATCCTTTTAACTTAACTTGACGGTGATGTTTCGGAAGGAATTTTCATATCTTAATTGCAGTAAGTTAAGTTAAAATTTGCATCTTTAAACTAATCTGTTTTTTTTTTCATATTTTAATATTAAGTGAAACCTAACGGCCTTCCAGAGGCCCTAAAGGCCCCTGAGGCCCGCCACAGCTGCAACACTCCAACTACCTCGTTCAGTTGAATACAAAAAAACTTAAATTGTACAACGGAAAAACGCCTCCAGTGAAGAATGCCAAAACCTAATAACTCAGATTCTCCGCAACAAGATAGGCAGGAAATAGTCCTGTTGCAAAATTTGAATTTAAAATTAATAAGTTGAAACCTTAATGGAAACAACAACAAAAGTTAAGACAAATAATAATTAAATCAAAAAAAGTAAAATAATTAAATTAATTTAGAAATTAAAAGAAAACGCTAAAATTATCGTTTGAATTTCAAAATTAATCCAAAGCTGCTACAAGAGAAGAAAGAAACTTTAGTGGCGAAGAAATAAATTATAAAAGTGACAAAGCCGAAAAAATGATGTTAATGCAATATTTGCAATCTAACAAAAGTATAAAGAAGAGACAAATATTACGAAATAATTGATTACTGGATAGAACTCTGCCGTCTCATAGAAGAGACACCACTGAATATTTCTTAAATGAATAATATTTATTTTTTCTTTCAGAGGAAACCACTCTTAAATTATTCAAAATTCCCAAAAGAACGATCGTAATCGAAAACTTTTCTCGTGTCATCATGATCCCAAAGTGTATGACAGACAAGAAATTCAACCCATCGGTACATACAAATGGATGGAAAGAGAAGAGCAGATCAACCAATTTTGTTTGGAATAGGTAAGTGTAACAGAAGTTGTTGCTCAAAAATGATTCTGCAATGTACAGCCAAATGAAAAAATTATCTTAGGGTAAATTTTATCTCAGTTATTCTTGTTTCTATCATACTTTATCCCGTGATATCGTCCATGATTTTTGATAAGTTAATGCCCGCAATCCTTCAATACTTTTAATCCATCAGATCGCCTGAAGATTTATTTAAAATTTCTTAAGATTGCAAATTTACCAAAAAGTTGCAAACTTGCATCAAATTTCTATCAAAGTTCTTTAAACTCAGGGTAATTTCATTACACATTTCACTGAAGAAACCGAAAACAGTAAAAGAAAATGTAATTCGATATTTTTTCAAAAATGCAGATATTTTCTGCAAGCATAAATAAATCTTACTCGAGTCAGGTTTTAATTCTGCCATTTTGTAACATATTATTGTTCTTCTGTCGAAATCTTCTCTACGGTTATGCAGAAGAATTAAGCTACAGAATTGATAAAGCTAATTTAAACTTGGCTTGCTTTTCGTTTAAAAAAATTAGAGATTTTAAATAATTTTTTGTGAGATATGATTGATTCAAGACGTTATGTTGTTTTAAAATAAGTTTGATTTCGTATTAATATCATTTGTTGTTTTAATTATTTCAGGTAGTGATCTTGTCTGGGAGAAAGCTATGTCATGATACAATCCTTTCTGATGTTGGCTACACTTATACAAAACTTCCATCTCTCATTGCCAGCAGGAGCAAAATGTCTCTGTTGGAGTCATTTTTGACTAGCAATCTACAGATTTTGCTAAACCAAAGAATACACTGAGAAAAATACGAAGTTGCATCATCTTTTTGCATATGGCGATCCTATGATTTGGATTGTACAGTCGGACTTCTTTTGATTAAAACAGAAATTTAACTGACGAAAATCATGTGAAAAAATGAAGCAGCTTCAAGTTTAATCGTTTGAAAAAATAAGATTAATAGCGTTTCAAATCTTCTTTAAGAACTACAGTGAATTTGATTCAGGTTTCTGGATGTATCTTAAAGAAAAAAGTAATACAGATATGTTAAATGTATATGTTCTGTATTTATTAATGAGCATGCATTTGTTGATTGTTATGAATAAATATAAGATATTTTATTTACTGCAGAAAAAAATTCAGACTAACTTTTTCTGTCTGTCGTCTGTGAATAACTGGCTCTACTATTTTCTTTTGAGACAGGCATTTAATAGAGGATAAACATATGAATTGGAGAAAAGCATATTAATGCACCGGGTGATCAAATACTAAGACAAACTTTTAAAGGAATGTCACAGAGAATCATGCCCTTAGCATAGGGCATGTATTCGCAAAGGGTAGACTAGTAGAGGGGCGCTGTGACTGCAATAACGAAAAGAACAGGACATCATTTATGAAGAATGCTTAACGGTAACTTTGAAAATATTCACGCCGAAAGATATCTGATAGTGCTCCGTCTAGCCATGTTGGCAGTGGGTAGAACCGAATAATTTTCACCATGCCAATCCAAACGCTGATGCTGCAGTGTAGTATGCACTGTGTTGCCATGTTGCTCATTGGTTTCATCTGTTACAGTAAACTACCTTCTTTTTGAAAGCGTAGTTTCATCTGTGAAAATAGTTCAGACCACAAAATCACACTGCAACACTGGTGGTTCTGTCATCGACCCTTTACCCGTACAGGACCGGACAAAGGAGAGAAAGGCCTTCCCGGGCCGCGCTCCGGAAGGATACGTACGCGAGGACAGGGCGATTTTCCGTAAGCGTAATTTCATTAAAAAATTCATATAAAACCATTACCGTGCAAATAGTCAAATTTATTTATTATCATTGATAGTATATCCGAATATATGTAATAAATTTCATGATATTTTTTAAAAAAATGAACTAAAATAAAATTTACCCAAAAATCAAAATACTATTAGCGAACAGAAACAATAATTTCTACTCAACCCTAACCAATAAACATTCTATCCTTTCATTATTCCATCAAAATATTAAAAAAAAAAATCCAGGCAAAATAATATAACTCTTTAATGCCAATCTTCCAAAGAAACGAACACGCAGTTGTTTACATAATCAAATGAACCTGATACAGAAAGAAAAACCGGAACCAAGTACATACTGATGGTCAACACTTTCTGAGCATTATTCAGAAAAGTAACGGTTTTACCGCCATCAGTACCTTTAAAAATTCAAATAAACGTTCAAGTTGCAATCACATATATGTGATGATGGGCTGTAGGGCACGGAAAGAGTGATCACATATATGTGATGATGGGCTGTAGGGCACGGAAGAGTGATCACATATATGTGATGATGGGCTGTAGGGCACGGAAAGAGTGATCACATATATGTGA
>BGPR01002676.1:28494-45314 GCA_013235015.1 Araneus ventricosus
ATATGTATAACGCTTTTTCCCATGTTATCTTGTGAACACGATAACTGGAGTAATTTTGATGTAAATTTAACCAGCTTGGGATATGTTGTAAAGACAGTGAAAATCTCGGTCGAGTTCGTAGATGGGCTGTCCAGCTCAAAGGGGGTGGAAATGGTGGGGGATGGACATTTTCATTTCCCATAATTCCTTTACAATTCAAAATAGAAAGAAAATTCAAATTAGGCGAATTATTGCCTTATCAAAACGAACAATTTTTGCATTTAAACTTTTTCGATAGCTACAATTTCTTAGAAGTTTTGAGCTGAAAAGTGATTTTCCCACCCTTCCCCTTCTCTCCCCCTAACTTAAAATACGTTTTAACCTATGCATGTTACCCCTCGTTGGAAAGCTCTCGTCATTTGCAGTTTCTTCCACCCTCTTTCATTCTTGTATCTCTAATACTTATGAGAATAGAGGGCAAAATGTTCTTTTCGTTATTATTAGTAGTAGAGAAGTATATGCATAACGCTTTGGCCCGTGTTATTTTGTAAACACGATAACTCGAGTAATTTTGATTAGATTTTAACTGGCGACGGATATGTTGTAAGGAGGGTGAAAATCTCGGCCGAGTTCGCAGATGGGCTACCCAGCTCAAAGGGGGTGGAAATGGAGGGGGACTGAAAATTTCATATTCCCATAATTCCCTTACGATTCAAGATAGAAAGAAAATTCAAATTAGGCGAATTATTGCCTTATTACAACAAACAACTTTTGTATTGAAACTTTTTTGATAGCCACAATTTCTTAGAAGTTATGAGCTAAAAAGCCATTTTCAATCCCCTCCCCAACTTATCATTTCCCCATAGCTCTGTTACGACTAAAGATAGAAAAAAATTTTCAATTAAGCGAATTATCACCTTATGATAACGAACAACTTTTATACTAAAAGATTTTTGTCTGCTAGAATTGCTTATAAGTTATGAGCTGAAAAGCGATATTCAATACCCCCCCCCCAATTTATCATTTCCCCATAGCTTCGTTAAGATTGAAGAGAGAAAGAAAATTTCAATTAGGGTAATTATCACCATATCATAACAAACTACTTTCATATTGAAAGTTTTTTGGCAGCCAGAATTATTTAGAAGTTATGAGTTCCCATCAACCGCATTCACCTTCACTTTTTATACGGTATAATATATAATTAATTTATGACTAATTAATTTAATTAATTTATAGTTAATATCTTTGTTAAATTTTGTTAATTATAACTATTAATTGATATACCTGGCTTTGCTCCGGATTAAAATGTTTTCATGTTTAATATTTTTAATGTAAAAATTACTATTGTATAAATATTATAATACACAAATAACTTTTCTGATCTAAAACGCTTTTAATTAAAATGAGAATATCAATTGAACCAGACAGTTTTTAAAAACATCCGTTTTCTTCATACGTTATTATTTGTTATATAGGTACTTCAAATTTTGTTAACAATTACTAAAGTAAAAGAAAGGTTTTAATGAATATTTTTAAACAATTAAATTAACTATTTTATTATTCATTAATTTAAAGCGTGAAAATAAATCAATAGCTGGTCCCGATATAAATTGTTACATCGTCTACTTTTAAAATTTTCTTTTAGTATTCTTCCTTCTGGAAACAGTTCTTCGTATTATTTGCGATCAACAAGAATATTGTTACGAATTCAGTTTAAAATTAATTTTGAAAAAAATATTAAAATGGGAGAAACAAATTTATGGAAATGAAAGACATTGCGGAAAAACGCCTTGCTTAATTTTTAATTAAGTGAAATTTTAAGCATCTTTTAGGCTTTGAAAAGTTGAAGGTGACCTTTCTCTTTTCTTAAATAAAGAGTTTGAAAAGTTTGATTGAGATCAGTCCAGTGGTTTAGGAGGAGATGTGGAAAATACATACATAGCCACAGTGACTTTTATTTAAATTAATATAATTATTAGATAATCATAACAGAAAGATTGCTGGCATATAGTATAAGCCATAAAAAAGGTTTTAGTGGAGTTTTGTAACAATTAATTTTTTAACTTTAATTAAGTAGATAGTTAATTTTAATTAATCAAATATAGTATATTTGTAATTATTTAATTTATTTAATAGTTAATTTGATAATAGGTTTTTTTGACAGAATACTTTAATTTGATATTTAACTAAACATGGTGGGACCATGATTTGTTTAATAAAATCAATATAAAGTAGCCAAAAATAAGAGTAAAGAGTTCCCTTTATCCTTTTTGCTATTGAAAAATATCTGCTTAACTTTAAAATTGTTTGGGATTTTCTGCCTGAGTATTTGGTTTTAACCGTCGATGGAGATTTAAATTTGCTGTTCAAATTGGCTGCATTCATATCCTATGCTTTAAAAACACATATTCAATTTGCCACTCACAATGTTTAATAATTTTTATTCCTTATATGTTAAGAATTTAGTGACTATTATCTCTGTAACCAAGGAGTTCTCTAAATGAGTCCATTTTAGTAGTGTTTAAGTGTATCATGTCATGTGGTTTTACCATATGACAAAGTAATGTCCGCACAATTATATTGTAACCTAGATTAAATAAATTAATTTTTAAATCTAGAGTCCTTCTTCATTCGTGCTAAGAGTCAATTTCTTGCTACTGTTTCAGATAGGCTGGCTTAATGTTATCTAGGAGATATTTTCACTGCTGAGATGTTTATTTCTTTATGATTCCTACCTGTTGAATGATTATGTATTGAGATATAAAAAAATTGACCAATGTACTGACCGATAAATCTATCATAACTTTTTGGAATGAAAAATGGAATGATAAAACCTTGACATAGCAAAAAATCAAATGACATGAAAACAGAATGACAGCGTAAATGCTGCAATGTGTAGAAACAATAAAGTCATTGGCTATGTCTCTATTGATCAATATGTAATATTTCATTACTTTTGTAACATTAACGTAAAGGAATCTACCTTTGCCTTCAAGCTTGCCGAAAAGGGATTTTTTTTCCTTAATTTGTTCGACAAGAATTTTACTTCATCCTGTTCATTATTTGATTTCTTGCTTCAAGTCGAAACGTTCAAATATATTGCATCTTTTCAGAAGTTCTCTTTAAACCATTTACATCAATACCTCACTCACAGACGTGATTTATTTGTACGCCAATAACAAGAGATGGATTCTTTTTCCTTTACAAGAGATTAATATGCTTTAAAGAGTCTGCGTCACATCCGTTTCCATATGCAGATGTAACAGCTAGGTTGCAGGACCAATTGAAATGCTCTTGCAAATGTCGATTTAAAAGTTAAAAAAAAACTCGCGCTATCACGACGTTGATAACTGTTGAGAGATAAATCAAATACATATCAAGAGGCGAGAACTCCGTGACATCTATACCAAATACGAATGGAACTCTGCTTCTGGAAAGGTGTATGTAGTGAAGTTCACTGATAAAAATTTATTTTTCAACACTTAAACGTTGAAACTTTTGAGGGTGAGTAATGGATGTTTCGTCTTTTTGAAATCTTAATGGTATCAAATATTTTTTCCTTTATTTAAATGGATTCTCTTTAATTTAAATCTTTTTGAAATTATATGTAAAAGCAAACTTTTATTTTATGAAAAACTCAGTGATGCAATATGTTTGTTTATCTTGTAAAAAGAATTATAACGCATAATTATTTAACACGACAATCTTAGTAATACTAATCAGTAGTTTTACCGAATTACCTAAAAATACGAGAACAATTCTTTTTAAGTATACAAATGTTTTGCTTAGTCTTAATCATCTATAACGAAAGAATAGTTTCTGTAATTGTTTGAAATTTGTGTCTCAGCATCTCAGAACACAAGGGAAAGTGTTTAGTGAGAAATTATTTAATTTGGTTTCAAATAGAGATAAACGAGAATATATTTTCTTAGTTGAGTAGTATTAAACGCCGTGATATTTTAATGTAGCTAAACTTTATAACAAAATATAATAAATTCATAAATAAAAGTGATGAAGTTCATAACCATATATGTTGTTATTTTATAATTTAAATTCCATAAATTTTGACTATCTTAGAATTCGCATATTCCCATTATACAACAATAAGTAACTAAATAAAACGTTTGACGATTTTGTTGTGTATATAAGAATGCGTGATATATTCCAGACTAAATAACGCAAATGCAGAGGAGTTTCAATATAATACAAACTAACACGAAAGGTAGAATAAACATTATTTTAATCCCAAGATCTTCTAAATATTAGAAAGCTTTCAACGTAAAGTTCTTAATAACTATCACATTTCGTCTCCCTTCATAAACAAAGTAAGAAAGGTTATTTTTCGCACTCATTAATTCTTTCAAAATTTTGAGTTTTCCTATCAGCCTATATATGTTTTGATAGTGCTTTTAAAGATGTCAATCATATTATTTAATTCAATAGATACAATTCTATACAAAATGTGGCGCAGCATATCAATAGCTGTGGGCTCGGAAAAACTAAATGTTCTTGCACAAAGTGATTAAATTTGTCACGAATTCGAATCATCACTATTGTAAACGGGTATAGTTGCTGTCTCTGTGAAATATGCATTTTTGTACTATACTTAACTAAGACATTTTGTAACTAATTTCGACGATAAACTATTAAAACTTTCTGTTTAAAATATAAACGCTACCCGATTGAATTTGAATGAAGATTTGTGTCAGGTTGTCTTTATACAATGATCATCCCGCAATGAAATGGATAATAAAAATGACAAAGTATATGTTCTAAAATAAAATATTTTCACGAAACTGATTAAATGTTTCATTTTCTTACAGAGTTCCAGTTCACATCCAGCTGTCAAGATGCAGCTAAATACAATTTCGGATGCCCTCAGCGCTGTGTCTCCAGTCTCTCTTGCTGCAGCTCTGGCAGCTCTTTTTCTGACAGTAGCATACTTGGCCCTGAAAAGTAGAGGCTTGCCACCAGGGCCTGTTGGCTTGCCGTACTTTGGGTACTGGCCTTTCATAAATATCAATGATTTTCATCTTAAATTAGACGAGATGAAGAAAAAGTACGGCGATATTCTCAGCTTCACGTGCACCGGGCGACTGTATATAAACTTGGGAAGCATCAAAGTTACCCGAGAGGCATTGATAACGAAAGCAGAGTGTTTTGGAGATAGAATGTCTGGTTACTCTTTCATGGGACACATATTTAAAAATGGTAAGTTAGTTAAAATATTATCGTGACCTGATAACAGTTACTTTTTTTATCACATTAAATATTATTCCAAATTATTATTTTTTTTACCATCAAAAGGAAAAAATAACCGCTTCTGAATTTGATAAGGGTTTCTGAAATATTTTCAAATTTTGTTTTGTTGTACTTTATAAAGTTTCCTGATCATAATATTTCGATACCGTAAACAGTCAAATTATTGCGGTTTTCCGTGAGATGTTTTAGAAATGTTGTAAGCACTTCAACTACTCTTGTTTCAAAAAATTAGTCATAGAGTTTATTTTTAATTTTTTTAATAGCAAAATTTTCAAAAACTAAAAAAGTATTTGATTTTTTTCAAAACTAGATAAAAATCACCTGAATAATTATCATTACTGTGATATCGAGAAAAGTGACGACCTATTATCAAAAGGACGAATTATATCCTCATTGTTAGAAATAAAAGTTCCTGATAAAGTTTCCTGATCATAATATTTCGATACCCTAAACAGTCAAATTATTGCGGTTTTCCGTGAGATGTTTTAGAAATGTTGTAAGCACTTCAACTGCTCTAGTTTCAAAAAATTAGTCATAGAGTTTTTTTAATAGCAAAATTTTCAAAAACTAAAAAAGTATTTAATTTTTTTCAAAACTAGATAAAAATCACCTGAATAATTATCATTACTATGATATTGAGAAAAGTGACGACTTATTATCAAAAGGACGAATTATATCCTCATTGTTAGAAATATCCAAGTTCGACTCTAATCGAAAGTTTAATCGCATCATTTAAATTAATTTTACTTAAAAATAATTTCCCTTTTAAAAGCGACGATGAATCGTCTACTCTTCTTTTGGTCTCTTAGTCTGTTACCTAAAGATAAATTTTCTTTCTTGACAAGTTCATGGGATCAATTCACGCGAAAACAGTCAAAAGTAACTGCTCTTGTCATCTAATTTCACGTAGTCTTACGCTAACTTAAGTCGTCATATAGTTTCTCCTACTGATAAATACACAATGAATTCCAAAATTTAATCGGGGCGACGCATTTCGCATATAACACGAGAGTATGAATTGACTTCATTATTTCCGGGAAAGGTTAAAAATCAAAACTTAGGAAATATATGAAGATTTCATAACAAGGAGAAGTATTCATTTGGAGAATTAAAATTAAGATTTCGTTTCTTAACGAGCTACGCCATCTCTCTCAGCTTGCGGAAGTTTATTTGTTCGCAACCAATAACGAATATTAAGATTTATTTTTTCCTTACATGTATATGCCATCTGATATTCATACCCGATGTGAAAAAATAAAAATATATATTTGTTATCAGTTGCGAAAAATTCATTCAGATCATTTCTTCCTCTTCCAAAATTTCAAAAGCTGAGATAGATGGTTTGTAACTGTAATTCATAACTAAATTACGCATCCAACAAAATTAATATTGGCAAATGATCATCTGAAATTCGTTAAAGCAAATTTAAACTTTTTTTCTTCTTTTTTTGGAACAGGTTTAATTTTCCTCAGTGGGGAGCCTTGGAAAAATGTCCGAAAATTCTTCCTGGTGCTCCTGAAAGAACGTGGCACAAACTCTATCAAAACGAGCTTAGCCGGACCGTTGTACGATTCCATCAAGTCAACGATCGGTGACTTGAAAGCCAAGAAAGGAGAACCTGTTAATTTGATTGAACTACTGACGCACAAGTGCAACACCATCCTACGACTGACGCTTTTCGGTGAAGTAGGAGCAACAGAAGAACAAATCCGAAAATTCAATGAAATGTATGCTGTACAAATATCAGCACTGACACTGAAGAATAGCCTTCTAAATGGGACTTTTGCAAAGTAAGTGATTTAAATAAAATACTAACAGTATTTCTTCTCTTTTCCAATATTTCTTGTACACTTATAACTGTAGTGTGCAAAAAAGGGGGGATTTTAAAGAAGGGGCAATGTAAAAAAGCATCTTATTTAAATTTAAAAAAATATATCAACCATTTGCAAATCTTTATTCCCTCCTAAATTGAAACAAAACTGATTTAATCTGATTTAGACGGTTCAAGCAATAGTTTTTCCCTCTCCAAATGCCTTAATCCGTTATTTTTTCCCACTTTTATGTTCAAATAATTACTGAGTCAATATTCTTGCAAACTTAAAATATAATGGTTCCCAAAAAGTAACATCTGTGAAATGCAACGAAGACCACCATTTCTTATCTGTGTAACACTTTCTGTAGTGGTAGCTAAATCTAAGTTTAGTGTGATAACTATTGCGATTTTTTTTACCTTTTGCTTTTACCAGAAGTCTTGAACTTTCCCTTACGTTTTCAAGAGTAAGTTATGTATTAAATATTACCCATGTAATTAATAGGATTCTGATAGCTACGCAAATTCGGATGAAATAACAGATTCGTTTTAACATAATATATTTATATCAAATTTAAATACCATACATACATACATATGAAGCGAGATAATCGTTATCTAAACAGACGCTCGTTCAACCAATTTCATCGTGATACACAACCAATCCTCCGGATTACCAGCGTGTTTTCATCCCCAAAGTCTATGGTTTCAACCTTCCGGTCTCGCAGACACCATTAACTTTCTTTTAGTTTGTTAGGGATTCCTTTTCATTTTTGTCTTGTAGTAGTTTAATGGGACGAAGCAAATGACTTTTATATGTGAAAAGCTTGTGTAGAGTGTAAATATTTGTTAATAAAGAACTTTTACTACGTACAAAATGCCTAACAAGCAACTGTTCATTCTTCCAGTGTGACAAATAATATAAATCTAAATTAATTATCTAAAGTCAGTATTTTTCAGAACTGTTTCCCTTAGGGACAGCGTTTTCAAAGAAGAGCATATATTTATTAGTTAACGCACTACGCAAAAAGGCATAAATGAAATAAAACCTTTTTATTGCAGATACTTCATCTTTCCTTTCATGCCCAAATTTTCTGAAGCCCTGAAATGCCATAACAAGATGGAGAAGCTCCTGTATGGCATAATCAATGAGCACAAGACAACTTACGATGCAGAAAATCCCCGGGATATCATAGACGAATATTTCAAAGAAAGAGACAAGAGACGAAGCAGAGGAGATCCTACGGCAGAATACTTTACAGGTAAGATACTTTATACTAATTTCCTAGCATTCGATGTAGAATAGTTTTACGAAATATTTTCAAACTACTCTGATAAAATTCTGTTGGTTCTCAACATTTTATGCTCGCGTTCTTATATAGCAGATTGAAAGAATTTATCTTTGATGTTACAGAACAGTAAGGCTCGTAGCACATAAAATTATTTTCTCCAGAGTATAAAAATACTTGAAACATAAGCTCATAAAATTATATAAAAATCAAGAGATGTAAAACCTGATTTTGTGCCGACTGTTAGGTTCATCAGAGACGAAATATTTTCTCCAGAAACGAACTGTTAGTGGCATTATATCCATTAATAAATTTGTTTCTTTCTTTCACACTCATGGTGCTCTAAAAATATCAGATATAGCCGAATCAGATAGAAGTATCTGACCTGGATACTACTAAGAAGAAATCAAAAAATCATTTTTTTGTTAGAAGTTTTATCTCCGCTATATCGTGTTTAAGCTCGGGAGGCTAAAAAAAGATTTGAAAGGTAAAATTACAGACAGGCGAAATGAAATTAAATATTTCATTTTTCACAAAAGATGCTCAAAAGAGTGAATAACAATTTTATTACAAGCTTCATATCTTACACGTAAGGATCTTGGTACATTTGAAAAATTTCACTTTAACAACAAACGGTCAAAATATGAGATTTTGATCTATGTCAGTCGGCATATTTTATCATGGTGATCTTCGTTTGCCTCTATAACAAAGAGTTCGGAGAACGCATCCATCTTTACCAATCAAGTTGCCTCAATAAATTGCGGCAGCAGTGCAAACTCAGCCTAATGATAGAACCAGATTCTTCTTCAAATATGCTTGGAAACACAGGCCAGAAATTCCTCTTGCATTATGCAGGGCGGTCCAAGCGATTAGGAAAGATGCACAGTCATATGAAATAGAATCTTTGCTGACGAAAATGCGAATGTCGCATGATCTCAAAATGCGCATATTATTTTATACTGTTGAAATTTGCCCCAGCGAATGATGTTTCATTCCTTTGCAATGTGTTATTGACTGACTGAAACAGTGTCCTCTGACACATAAATGTGTCATTCCCATATCGATATTCAATTTTTGTTACTTTACTATTTGTCAGATATTTTCCGAACACCCTACCTACTTTTTATTATTTTTTCCTCAAAATTAGTCAACAGTGCATTTTTGACACCCGAGCTCAAAACGTCGTCTTTATTATTATGTCTGTTAAATGCAACTCTCTCCAACTTACCAATTTATTTACCAATTTTTTTTAGATATCTATGATAGTGAGACTGTTCTGTTCCATGTATTAAAATGTTCTTCAAAACTTTCCAAGAATACATATGACTTGCATCTATATATTTAAAATAATTGGCAAAACCAGAGGAACAGTCCCAAAGCCCCGACCGCTGGACCCGTTTCAACAATTATTTCATATGAAAGCTTATTACGTCTAGATATGTCAGCAATGGTCTCTAGGAGTGGCGTTAGAGTCCGCCCGACGTGAGGGCAGGGTCTCCCAGACAAGGGGAGAACGACTTGCTGTTCAAGGGGAGAGGCGTAATGATGACCCTCTCAAATTTTCTCCAGATCTTTATTTATCTACTAGTTGAATAGCCCCTTGCGTGAACGGGATAGAAAAATTTGCCCCGACAAGAGGCACAGCATCCCCGACACGGGTCCCGGGTACCCCCATTGGCGCCACCTCTGATGGTCTCCCGCCACCTTCCATTTTCGAGATATACCGCAAAATAAAACTTTGGCAGAGTCCCTCAGCCTCTACAACCGCCAATTCGCCAATTTATTTCGCCAAGTTGCGAGAATAGCCACATGTCATTAATAGCTGGTCGAGAACAGCGGCTAGTATTTCAATTAAAACATTCATTGTCAGTGGCGAATCCAGGGGGGGCTATGGGGCTGCAGCCCCTCCCAGAGCTAAACCAGAATTCTCGACTTCATTTAAAATCACTACAACTGTTTGTTCTTAATTTCCCTTCCTTTAAAAAAATAATAAAAAAATGACAACATTGTTTTCTGGCTTGACAGGCTCGAAAATTTCCCTACTTTTCTAGTCATTCCACTTGTACTTGTAGCGTTGACACGGTCGAAAACATATTTTGGTTACTTATTTCATTGTATTTTTATTAAATTATCGAAAGTATTGTAGTGTTCTTTATGATTCTTATTGTCAGGCGAGCAAAGTCTGTAAAGTTAAAGTGTTTTGGTTTACATAAGCCAGGAGGTGTGACATTCGTCACGCCGATACGAAATTTTTATGACCTCAGCCCCTCCCAGACCCAAATTCTGGATTCGCCACTGTTCATTGTAAATGTTTGTATTTTATTGTTGATAAACCAGCATCCTTATGTGCTCTTTTGTAGACGAAACTCTAATGAGCACACTCATGCAGTTCATGGGCGACGGCGTTCTTTCCGTTTCTTCCTTTACCTGTCTCCTGATGAAAAGCTTGCTAATGTATCCCGAAGAACAGGAAAAGCTGTACAAGGAAGTGATGGAGGTGGTGGGCCCAGACAGGCAACCAACAATAGAGGACAAGAGCAGGCTCACTTACTTCAACGCTTACATCCAGGAAGCAATAAGAACAGCAGATTTCTTTAATTTTTTCCCCACACAGGAATGCATAAGTAAGTGTCAGGCAACAAATTATTTGCTTCTCATTCTGAAACTAAATTTAAATTAATGTAAAAAGAAACCCATTTTTCTAATAATAACTCAAAATATCAAGATCTAAAAATTCGTGGTTGCAAATACAACCCTCTCTAATAATTATTAGATTAGTTGCTAACCCAAGCTTTCTAGTTTAGCTTAGCTCCTAAGTTCAGGTTTTCTTAATTTGGAATAGTAGAGAGGCTGACATATTTTGTAAATTACCATGTACGGAAAAGAATGCTCCAGATTCGTATATTTATGAATCAGAAGGAGAATAATGGAAGAGATAGGATAAAATCATTGAGGAAACCGAAAAACAATGAAAAAGGCATTATAACAATATATCCCATACCAGTTAATTCAAAAATGCATTCTAATCTTTAATGTAACTTTAAAAGAACGTGGAAATGTGGATAAGTTTAGTATTCTGTGTTAGTTCAGGTAAAATATAGCTGAGTTTAAATCGATGCAACATTTTTTTTCCAAGTCGCTACAATACACCACTGAGCATTAATCAATTTACCCATTAGATTTAAAAACTGAAATAGAACCTAGATTATTTTTCCTGATATTAGGGATATTAAAATAGGGCAAAACTTTTAACCATTAATTCTGACTTGAAACTTTTATAATTTGACAAATCTGAGTAAGAAGTTTTAAATATCAAACAATCGCTCCCCCCAAAAAAAAGATAATTTCCATCTACCATTTTAATTTCTTTGAGAATGTTACTGCTTTATCAAACAAAATACTGTAAATCATAAAATTTATCGTGAGATGCGATTTAAATAAAAAAAAATACCGAAAACTAAGGGAGATCTTAAAGGCCCTGTTTAATATTTAAAAATGCGTTTGATTAATTATTTGACATCAATTCTCGGGAGAGCTTTGCTAAAAATTTCTGAGAAATCAGTCCCAGTTTGTCAAAGTTCTTGAAAAACAATATCGAGTATATTACAAGTCCATTTTGCATTCTCCAGAATACTATATTTTGGTCGAAACACTTATTTTATAACATAGGACAAAAAGTCTCATAATATTCAAATGCACGAATTTTAGACAGCCAGTATGGATCTAGAGCAACTATATTCTCTGGGCTGCTTTATCTTCGGATGTTATACACTGGTCCTTCAAACAGACTCAGCAAACTTCCGGGTATCGGTTGTTAGCGGAAATATTCGATGTTGATAAGCTATTTTTAATACACAGACCAAACAAAACAATCGGTGTTGCTACCAACGAGCAAGAACATTGACTTCATCTTACCATTACATCCGGATACACGAATAAGATGTTGAATGTATAGTGTGTTCATAATTTTTTTTGTCGTAGTGCGACGCATATCCGATAACAGGCGATGAGACGGAAATAAATCCTCTTCCCGTAGCGTTCTTCGCGTATCACTGCCACCGTTCATTAGTCTTTCTTTTTCCTTAACTGCACTTCATCAACTCATTGAATACCCTAAACCGCAAACCGGGTCAAACACCCATTTTAAAAAAGATTGAACCTCCTCCTGTAATTTATATAGATCAATGAACATCTGCTAAGATGTAAAATTCGAACTTGCCATCGTCACCCAAATATAAACTCTTAAAGTCTGATCTAAAATCTAAAGCCTAAGCATTGTTGCAAAATTTTGTTTAAATTAATTTTGGAAACTTTTTTAAAATAATGAAAACATTGCACAGAAATAAAAATAGTATCACTGAAAATCTAATTTTTACCTTTTTAAAGTGGTGTAAAAACTTTGAGATATTCAAGAAAAACAGAAAAAGGGAGATGTGAAATCGAAGATGGCGCGAAACATTGAGACCCATTATCTCGGAAACCATTAAAGTTAGATGGACAATAAAAGCATGTATTTGTAAGGAATTTTACTCTCTTTAATTTGTAGTTAGATGTATCGTGTGTAATTTGAAAATTGAATATAGTTTCCGAGATATACGAGGAAAACTAAAAGAGGGGGATGAAATCCAAGATGGCAACGCTAGCTTTCCCCCAGGATCGGGGACCTTTAGAATGTTCAACAGGAGCCCATCGCGAACATGTGTACCAATTTTTAAAACTATACAATCTAGTGTTTTTTCCAACCCTTCCTCGACTGGACTGGAGCTTTTTGACTGACTTTTGTACCACACGTGTCGCACGCAGCAATTTCGAGAGAGTGTGCCGCCAGCCTATGAACATTATCCTGTTAATATGCGGTGCTTACTTGCCTTTTCTCATAAAATCGGCTTTTACAAAAATTATTCAATTAAAGCATTTGCTCAGCAGAGAAACTTAAAGCAAATTTATGGCTCTTGAATATTAACACTTTAACCCTTAAAGGCCCAGTGTCGCCTTTAAGCAACAAACCCAATTTTGTCTTCTGAAATCTTGAGAATAAGACTGAAGCTCTAATGCCTGCTATTGCATAGGATAAATACTGAAATTTTTATAAAATCAATTTACAGCATATAGATGGTCGCCTGAGTGCTGGTAAAAAAAGTTTTTCACTTGAGGATGCATCTTTTTAGCTTTGTTTGTACGCTTGAGAACACCATATTTTATTCTACAACGCTGAAGGAAATTCCTTATAAGTTTTATTGTTTATTAAAATTCATCTGAGTTTGACATTATAGAATTTTATCCAGGAAATTTTTTTCTGAAATAAAGCCTAGTGTTGTCTGTTGGTAACAAACTGTTTTTTAGCCATAAACCATATTTAAAACTAAATAAGATTTTTAAAGTATTTTTCCCGTGTTTTATTCAAGAAATGAAAGTCAAAAAAGATTTTTAAATCAACTTTTTAAAAATCGGGATTTTAAAGGTTAAATATATGGGATGCAGATTTTAACTATTTTCCAACGATTCGCTGTTGAATTTGCAGAGGAGACGACCTTAGGAGGACGCAGAATCCCAAAAGGAGCAGTGCTGCTACTGAACTTTTATTCTTCTCATCATGACCCTGAAGTGTACGAAGAACCAGAGAAATTTAATCCATCTAGGTTTATCCAGACAGGAGGAAAACGAAAAGAAGATTCTCCGATTCTATTTGGATTAGGTAAGGTTGCAAGCAAAAATAAATTTCTTTCCTACTTATTACAAAATAAAAAAATTACCAAGATGTTATTGTTATTAAAAATCGTTATTTTAATCTAATACCTATCCTATAATATTTTGTGCTGTACTGATTTTATAAAACGTATCCAATCGTAAAAAAATAAAAAATATTACTATCGTTTCTGTTCCGAAGTTAAAAAACGAAGTAAAGTGAGAAGAAAGCAAGTGGTATAGTTAAACTTTTCAGCAATTTTTCCCGAATTGGTATTACTTAAGATTCAATTGTGTAGCAGTAAATTTTTCAGCACACTGCAAGTCATTAAACAAACTGCTTAAAAATTGCATTTTATTTAACGCAGGAAAATATTGGAAATAGTTTAATATAAAAATAAATAAATAAAAATCTTGAATATAAAAATAAAAGATAGTCGGGAACTACGAAAAGATATCTTCATTTGAAATCTAAAATGCTAGTATTATTAATTTATATTTAGCTTCATATCCTGCGCACAATTTGCTGGTGATAAAAAGATAAAAGCGGATGTTTGCATGCGTTCGTGCGATGTCCAGATGAATCTATCGTACTCACAGTCATGAAATTTGGCACACATGTAGCCTTAAAGGTGACTCGATGCACCTCGAAACCGGAATTATAAAATTCAATCTAGAAAATTTTTTATTTAATGTTTTGTGTTGTTTTGGGCCATTTTTGGCACGTTTACGGCTGTAGTATCTTTTCTAATGATCGTTGAAAAACAATCAATGCACCATTGGATAGAACAAACAATTTTCGTTTTAATGAAGTTTGTTTTGAGCTTCAAGCGTAATTTACTGAATTTTGAGAAATTTTTAAAAAATAGTCAGTTTTGCCATCGAAATTTAATTTATGTTTTTAAATTTGCTGCATCCAACGTTCTAATAACAATATTATTTTTAATTTTGTTCAGCTTATAACTCGAACGGTTCTGTCGTATTGAAAACAAAAATGGTTAAAATATCTTTTCCCGTTTTATTTAATTAATTTTTTCCTGGTCAGTTGAAATATATTTTTTATCTACCGAGCTCCCTCCCGCTACACTTTTCCGGAGCGTTGTAGGCAATTTCATTGGATGACGGTGCAGAGCGCAGGTGACGTCATAACCTTCAACTGAATGACTTCGATTATTGTTTTCGGCTTATTATTATTTTAGACTTAACGTATTTATGTCTCGCATATTTTATTTGCTTTATAATCATTTTCACGTTGCAATTTTTTAATATTGTTTCGGATTAACGTATTCATATTTTCTACAGTTGAAATGTCATTATCGCGAAAAAAAATAAGCGGGAAAATCAATAATGTGTATCTTTTGTTTTCATAACTTTTTCATGCCATTGTGGGTGGTTTTTTTTATTATTATTTTGTTGAAGTTCTGATTCCCCAGGCAACGCCGTGCGCGTACTGCTAGTAGTTTATATCCAAGATTTCCACATTAAAGATAAATAGAAAGCAAATAAACAAATTAAATTATAGTATCCAAAAAGGAACCCTTTGAAGAGGTAACTTTCAAAAAATTAAATTTTGAATTGAGGTTGTAACATTATTCAACTGTTATTTTATATATGTTATTTCACATATGTTTAAAAGTGTTTTTGCAATTTTATATATCCTTTTATAAACATTTCAGGCAAACGATCTTGTTTGGGAGAAGGATATGTGTTGATGCAAGTGTTCCTGATCATATCTACATTAATCCAAAACTTTCAACTCTCGTTGCCAGAGGGTTCAACGAAGATTTCCATAGAAGAATTTACCACCAGCAACCTACTCATTTGTGCCAAACCAAGGGATAAAAACTAGCACTATTCGATCGTTTTCAGTACTGAATAAAACAATTATTGATATGACTTAAACTGCTTAATATTCTTCGCATCCATTTGTCAGATGTTAAAAATAGAAGATAAATATAGTAGATTTTAACCAAAACATATATTGTCAGTTCATCCTAAGTTCTTCATACGCTCCTATTGCCAATCCGTATAATCTAAATTATTACAAAAAAAATTGTGGTCACTTAATACAGGTATTTACATAAACCTAACACAAACGAGTAACAGTTCAAACAGAACGGTTTATTTCGAACCAACAAATTCCTACTCTCGGGTTTAGTTTAACTGAGGGGGAGGGGAAGACGTTAACCAGAGACATCTTCTTCTCCAGATATATCCTTTCGTCTACTCTAACGAAAGAGAATTATCGAATTAGAGCCTGCCATAAAACGAGAAAAAAAATAAAGTGGGCTTCCCTCTCGCACCTCCCAAGAGTAATTTTTTTCACTTCGTACAATAAAATATAGGCACTTACACTTTCCCATGCACACTGAATAAAAAAGTTATAATTTTTATACAGCTGTTTCTTAAGCATGAGAAAATTACACAATATATGGAATTATAAAATCATAGCTTCCCTAAAAATTTGAAATAACTTCATTAACAGTGTAGCGTAATATGATGTAATTTTTCATGACGATTTTTACTTAATGGCTATTCACGTTAAAAAATAAACTTTATTTAATGGATATTCACATTAAAATAATGGTTTATTGTTTCTCTTGCTACTTATCAGATTACTCACTCTATTTCCGTTGCTGACTGAAATGAGAGGGGAAAAGATAAGGGAGATGATTATAGGCGCTTTATAAAGTAGCATCTTAGTAAGCCTTCAAATTGGAAGATATGTTGTTTTTAAGTAGCATTTATTTTAAGAATTTAAAGTTTATAATCTTTGATCTGCGTAGCTTTATAAA
>BGPR01002676.1:45324-59662 GCA_013235015.1 Araneus ventricosus
TTTAAGAATTTAAAGTTTATAATCTTTGATCTGCGTAGCTTTATAAAGTAGCATCTTAGTAAGCCTTCAAATTGGAAGATATGTTGTTTTTAAGTAGCATTTATTTTAAGAATTTAAAGTTTATAATCTTTGACCTGCGTAGCTTTTTTAATTCACTATTTTTTATTCACACTATTAATCCAAATATAAGTTTTAATAATTAGTATCTATCTAAAAATTAGAAGTTATCTAAAACCGACATATAATAGTTAAATTTAGTAGGCAAGTAGTATATATAGTATAAGTGCAACATTTACAGGAAAAATATAAATTATTTTTCCATTTCTATAAACACGTTCAATTTAATGCGAAACTGCATTGAAAAACTTGGCACGTTACAATATTTTTTGTATGCGAATTAATATTTGATAAAGAAAATTATATTATTAAATATATATATAAGAAACTCGACCCTTAACATATTTAATCTTATTAGAATTACTGTGCAAATCCATATAAATCATAATTCTATAGTTAAAAATGATATTGAATTTCAAATTTTAGTCAAATAGCTTAGTTCTTCAATCAAAGTTTCTATTTAAAACTAAAACTTTCCTATTTCATGTCAAAAATGCAATAATTGAATTATTCAAAAATTAATTTTTAAAAAAAGAATGTAAAAGATGCAAATACCCAGCAGCTCAATATAAGGTTAAAGATTTGCCGCAAGTTTAAATTAAAAATATGTAGCATTAAGCCATCTTTTTCAAAAAATAGAATAATAATAATGTGAGCCATAGCATTACATAGTATGCCGTTGATAAAATTGTATATTGGAAATAATTATTTAATTCTACCAAAATCGTTCCGACCAAATTTGGCCAGGTGGAATTTTATGGTACAAGCCCGAAATTTGGCTATATTTTGAAAAACACATAGGTAAAACTCAAAGATCGAAATGCAGAAAATATAAATAATAAATCAGATATAGGCATAAAACTGGACATTCACGAGGGTTCTGCTCCGAGCAAATGGCGTGGTGGCATTCCATTCCATTTTTCAGCCATCCATGTAGGTCGGTCATTCACGGGTCGCTCCGCGCAAACCACAACCCAACAGCTACGTGCACTGCGATCCCCTACTGCACCTACTTCTCCCCACCTTCAAAGCGCGAAGTCCCGTCTTCTCGGATTTTCTCTAAAGCGGGACATTCACAAGTAGTCCAATCCACTTTTTTTAGAACATGGGTACCAAACACCTTCGTCAATGTTAAAACCCGATGAAAATTGGCGTAGAAAGACGCCGAAGTTGGTAATTCCAACGAGGTTGGTTTTCCATTCAGCCCGTTCGGTCATAAAAGTGAAATATGATTATTCGAGGCGGGCGATAAATCACCCATGTGGGGCGAGTGTTGGGGAGGAGGAATGTGCGTGGGAGTTGCGGTTAGACAGGAGAAATCAGGCGGGGAGGGGAGGAGAATGTGCTCTCTCCAAAAAGCGAAATTCTCCCGTGTGGGGAAGGGGAGTATGGGGATCAAAGCGGCCGATTGTACATTTTGGAGTTTCCGTGAATAATCCACCTTGAATCGGTGTAAAACAAACCGGTCTTTGGGACAAATGGAATGGATTGGACTACTCGTGAATGCCCAGCTTAAAGTGAGAGAGCCTCGCCTCCCCATCCCTACATATCTACATCGGTCGCATTTCAGCATTCAGGGCCCGAGAATCCAAACCGATTTCAAGAGAAGTTGTATTTCCAAATCTTCGATCACACCAAGTTTCATCGGATTTTCGCATTGACGGCCAGTTTTTGGCGTGACGCGACCGAATTTACGTGGAGCGGAGCAGTCATGAATATCCAGCTTAAGCCCATGTCTTGACATACCAAATTACAGAAACGAATTTGAACGAATAATGTTAGGAAAAAAAGAGCAATAATTTAAATACAAGCATATGTTTGTATTCTCTAAGTTGGATTACGATGAAATATTCTATTTAAAAAAAAAGAAAATACTGTAAATTTAAATTACGGTCAACTACTGTGAATTGACCGATAGTGTTTAGAAGAATAAGAGAAGATTATAAATAAAATATCATCCTTAAAATTACCCCAACAGCTGAAATGTAAGTTTAAAACAGAACACCAGGTCGAGAAAATGAACTGATAGTACATTTCAACACATTCTTGAAATCACTTTTAGAAATGTGATCCCCATCTAGATAAATTGCAAACTGTGGTGGGAGAATATTCCCTCACCTACTACTAGCTACTGGATAATCACTTCACACACGTGGCCAGATTACACCTTCATGTTGATGATAACATTAGTGTCCTTGAATCTTGCTCCCTCTTTGCTTTGAATCGTTGTTTGTTTATATGGTTGCTTGCCGTCGTTATTGTTCAGTGGGATTCATTGGCGTAATCTATACTTATAAAAGGCAATGTTTGTGTGCGTGCGTGTGTGTGTGTGTGTGTGTTTGTCTGCGATGTCCAGACGAATCTATCGCACTTACAGCCATGAAATTTGGTACACAGGTAGTCGTAATGGTGACTGAATGCACCTCCTCGAAGCCGAAATTTTAAATTTTAATCTAGAAATTTTTTTATTTAATGTTTTCAGTTGTTTTAGTTGATTTTTCGCACTAATTTCTCAATAGAATGGTTTCAAATAATTGTACGACAAAAATAGATAGACCATCGGAAAGAGCACGCGATTTCCGTTCTAATGAAGTTAGTTTTGAATTTCTATCGTAAATTACTGAATTTTGAGAATTTTTTTAAAAATTGTCACTTTCTTCTTATATTTTTAACTGTCAATTTTTATTTACTCGCATCCAACGTTCTAATAAACCTATGATTTTCAGTTTTTTTGTGGTAACAACAGAAGTATTTATCTCTCATTTAAAACAAGAACGGTTAAAATATCTTTGTCCGTTCGTTTTTAATAATTTTTTTTTCTTAAAGGGTTAAAAAAATTCTTTTCGAATGAAGTTCTTTCTCCGGAACGGTGAGTTTCTCCCTGGCTACGGCTAGCGCCATCTGTTGGAATTATTCTCTCCTCACTTTTTAGCATGTTTTGCTAGGAATAATTTGAAATCATTTCGTTGGACGCAAGGGTTTAGTCGTAAATTAAGCAGTGCTGGAAGATTCTGACATGGGTGATAAGTTGGCTTTGAACTTCTAACGTAATTCGCTGAATTATGAGAGAATTTTTTTCGTGATGAACTAAAAGAGTTTCTTTACCATCTGCGTAAAATGTGCCATAGCTTTTCGCGCAAGCTCCAGGGGGTGACGAAGGGGGTACTGTCGTGACCTTCAAACGTCACGGTACTGTGGTTTGAGACTGTATTGCATCAGCATAACTTAGATACACGATTGCTGTATAATAAAGACTTTCACGTTGCAATTTTTTTTTATTGTTTTGGAATAACGTACTCTATACTGCTTTTCTACATGTCATTATCGCGGGAAAATCAATGTGTATCTTTTGTTTTGATTTTATTTCAAAACTTTTCCGTGTCATTGTGGACGATTTTTTTTTTTTTCATGTTTTTGAAGTCCTGATTCCACGGGCAACGCCGTGCGCGTTCTGCTAGTAGTATATAATTGCGTATTGCAAAGATTCAAACTAGCAAATTTATTTGCCAATTATATTCTGCCAATGATATTGTAAATAAGTAACATGAATTTTTAAAAACGCCACACTTGAATTCTGATTAATGTTTTGATTGTTTCTTATTTATAGCTAGTTTTTCGTTTGAAGAAACTGATTGATAATGAAAGAAACTTTGTATTTTAGGCGATATTGCAGAATTATCAGTAATATTCGCATATGCAACTTCATCTGCGTTTTCTAATTTGTGATTCTCGTGCATCCCTCTGGGGAGGAGGGGCATCAGCAGTACGTCGATGAGAAATAGCCCGACTTAGTACGACGATTCTCGCTTCCCCTGAGAGTTCAGTGTGGTGGTGTTCTCCGATGACGAGCCGTAGCTCTTCCTGGAGTGCATAGGCCGGCGACGGCTGTTTTGCAACTGACCACAATACCCGTATTCTCATCGTGGCGACCCAATCATCCAGTGACCAGGAGGCCAAGCTAGAGTGGGAATTTATTTTTATGGTTATGATTATGATGTCAAAACAATTTTTTTAGGGAAAACAGGCGCGCATCCAGCTTTACAGCCTTTGTATAACAAAACAAAATAAACAGATCCTAAGTTACTTTGATAACTAGCCAAATATCGGTTTACGATCATACTAAATGACGATGTTACTGAATGATAAAGATGAACTAATAAAAGAAATGATACAAATTTTTGTTTATTTAAAACAATTGCCAAAATTCATAAAATAATACTGAATCATTTTTTAATATTGTTACAAAAATGTAATATCGCTTTCCTGCCTCGCTAGTCCTATGGTTGGGAAGATAGTTCTGCAGGGGTAGGTATGGAATACTACCAGCAGCCGAGCCTCAACCCCTGACCTTGGCGAAAGGCTTGGCTACATTTTAGCAACTTGGCGATGAATTTGATGATTTTGGTGACAAAACGAAGGACCTGAAACATACCAGAATTTTCTCGATATCTCTATTAGGAGATGAGATCCGGATTTTTCCAGAGATTTCCATGTGACGCCAGGCCCTGTGAGGAACACTATAAATACTCGGCAGTAGGATTCGAAGAGGAACGTCTTTGGAGCGCTAACGCCTTCGAGGAATCACTTGGAACTTCGTCTGCAGTGCGAGCTGGAAAGCTGGTGACCTGAGCGTTATTGAAAAAGCCGTTACTGTCATTTTTAGTGATTTGTTGTCTGTTTGCGTTGTTAATCTGTAGTCTGCTGTTGTTCCTGTTACCTGTGTTTCGTGTCTTTCTGAATATTTGTGAATAAACCTTTATTCCCCATTATCCTGCTTGTTGGACTGTTTCCATCATACACCCATAGGGCTATTTTTGTAACAATATTTAATATCACCATTATAATCAAAATTTAATGTTTTAATTTAACCTCATTAATAAGAGATTACTTTCAGAATGTCCTTACCGCTTGGCATTTTAAGTCGAAATCGTAAAATATATTTAGAGCTAGCACTAAATAAAAGATTTTTGTTTACCTCAATATGTTAGAAATATTTTATTTTTCGGCGGGGTTTTATTTAAAATATTTGTGAATTCAATAACTGGCTAGGGTCTTTTATTCTTCAAATCATTAAAATATTCGTAGGAAGCCGTCATTACAACAGAATTTTATTTTTATTTACTTTAAGCCACACTGGTACTCTTGAGATCCCTCAAGCTGAAAATGTTGCCGGACCGTTATATCCAGGCTTACATTTCCCCTTTACATTTTATTTGTATATATTTATTTTTGTACTTAATAACTAATTTTCTTGTTCAAATTTAGGAAATTATCTTAAAGTTTGATTAAAATTAATCAAATTTCCAAGCAAAATGAAATTAATATCAAATGTTCGAAAATGGAATAATCGTGAAATGGATGGAATATTTATCTTTTGTTCAGAATATTTTTTACTATAAAAGAATGCGTATGCTCCATCCTCATGTTCAAAATTACAAATGTGAAAACGAATAATAAGACGAATGCTAAGACAATGTTGCATTTAACTAAATATCTGCCCTTGGCTTGACAATGACATCGAAAATGAGGCATTTCTGATAACAATTTGTGTGTGATTTTGTTGTGCTTCTTATCTAAAATGAACTGAAATATCACGAGCTTATCGCGCTACTTATAAATTATCTATCCAATACCAATATCAGACCTTTAAAATAAGAAATCAGACAAGGTTAAACCAGCGCGATGATAGTTAAATCTTCAACAATTTTTTTTAAATTACGAAATGCCAGTAATATTTCCACGGTTTATTACATATTTATTTTTATTATTATGAAATAATTATTAGTATCTACACATGTATTAAATTGATCATAATTGAATTGTTGATTGCAAAAACCACACGAGTCAATTTTTTATACAAATTGCGTTAAGTTGTTTTCACATTCTAAAGGCTATTTACATAATGAGTGAGGAAATGACTAGAGTTAAGTAAAGTCACGCCATTCAAGTAAACTCCACTACATGTAGCTGTCAATTGTGTTATTCTCCGCAGATCGGTAGTAAACGTAAATGCAAAATCTTTTGATTTTTTAAGATATTAATCAGATCAAAAGAAACCCTCTGTTTCAAGAAGGCAGAATTTTTTAAATTAGTTGTAAAAATCCATTGATATTTTTAATATGTTTCATAATAAAGTGGATTAGAAGTCATATCGTTTTCAACAAATTGCACTTCCTCAAGCAGCCTCTAAGAAATAAGAATTTGTATAAAGATTTTCAATAATTTTTCTCTCCGTACAGTAACAGAAGTAACAATAGATCAATTAAAAATTTTACTTAAATTACGAAAAAAATTCTTTCTTCTAATAGAAAGTTAATGCAGAGAAATGCTTGAACATATCACCAAAGAAGTTAAAAAACAAACAAGCTCAAGGAAATCTATTATTTTCATAATATTTATAAGGAAATATATTATTAAATGGAGTTTGTAAGCACTCAGGTCTATTTTACTTAATCAAATATACTACGTCTCTGCAAGGAATATAAAATTCATTCTTTGTTCAAACAAGTTTATTTAAGCAACATGTATTCCGTTTATTTAAAATATGCACGATGAACTAGAAATATCAACAGTATTTTAACTTTCAAGAAGTGGTGTTTTTATTATAGAAACTGATTAAAAATAAATTCTAAACAAAAAAAACTATTTTTGCTTTCCTATTGTTTCACAGAAAAGAATATATTTTCAAAATTGAGAGTTTTTGCTGATAGCATGGAATATTACTTTTTAAAAATGTATATTAACTTTATGAACTGTATCAAGCAGTTCCTTCAAAATTAAATCACAAATTTATATGCTTCATACAACACAGATTTTAAAGTAAAAAGAAGTTTCAGAAAATGAACGCGAGAACCGTTTACTGAGCATTTGGGGAGAGATAAATTCAAGTTTTTCTTCGATTAATGTCCATTTTGAAGGTAAAAGAGAGTTAATACGGAGGGTTTCGTGAACTTTTAAATCGTGGACACATGACGAGGTCGACACCTTTTGATCCGACCGACACTTCCTTTTTAAACTTCGACACTACTTCAGTGGGAGAATCTTGCAGCCTGATGACTTCAACACGCACCCGGAATAGGGACTCAGGCTAGCATCTCCCCGGTTCCTACTTGAAGAGTTGTCAATATCGATATAAATATGCCGGCTATTAAAAGATATAGTTAGATTAGAAAATTTTATCAGAAACATAAGATTAGATTAAAACTGAAAGATAATGTTAAAATGTTTTTCAGAAAACAATTTTGTTTCTGGTTTGTCGCCGATTCCCTGCTGTCAAGATGGAAGTAAGTTTCCTCTCCGTTGCTATTAAAGGATTATCGCCTCTTTCTCTGGGAATATCTTTGGCAGCTCTTCTTATAACGATAGCATACCTCGCCCTCAGAGATAAAGATCTGCCCCCAGGCCCCATAGGATTGCCATATTTTGGATACTGGGCCTTCATGAATAATGCGAACGGTCATCTGAAGCTGGACGTGCTGAAGAAAACATATGGAGACATTACCAGCTTTACATACACTGGACGATTGTTCATAAATCTGGGAAGCATCAAAGCTATTCGCGAAGCAGTAATAAACAAAGCCGATTGTTTTGGTGATAGAATGTCAGGTTACAGTCTCATGACTCATCTTTTTGGAGATGGTAAGAGCTGTTTTTATTTAGCAATGTTTATTATTCGTTAAGAAAGTAATTACTAAGATTTAAATGTAGAAATTAATGCACACCAAAATCTCCTTATCTTTCATTTACATCGAGTAATATGTGAGGTAACTTTAACAGGATTAATTTTTTTTTCGGAGGATATATGTTAGTCTCATCATAATCAGTGGGCTATTACTGCAATAATAGATTTTAAACTTTATGTTAACTATTTTTAACAGTCACAAAATTATGTCACTGTTCACTGACTACAACGACCAATCTGTCTGATTTCTGAGACCATGGATTTTCCATGATAAAAAGCAATTCAAAATCCACAAGTAAGCAATTCTACAACCTAGCCATCACGGAAGACACACAGAATTTGATGGAAAGCGACCAGGATCTACAGCTATCTTATTGATAATGTCGGCAATCTCTGCAGAAATGCTCGGTTAACACGTACCCAATAGCAGCAAGAACTCAACGAGGTCCATCTATGTCATTAGCACTGAAAAGAATAGAGTGGATAAAATGCTCCAGCAATATCAGAGAAAAAACTCCTAATGTTTTCTCTTTACAAGTTTTTTTTTTCTGAATTTCTCACACGATATAGTCCGAAGGTAATTTCGGATACATTCGAAAGGTAGTAATTAGTAGAATATATTGGTTATCAGTTGAAAAGTTTGAAATCTTAAAATAACATGTTTTTCCCTGAAAACAGAAAAACTCCCTCGGAATATTCAAATGTGACATGAGGTTCCAAATATATCGCAATTTATATGGTTCGGGCATTTGGACATATTATTAAGAGCCTAGAATGTTGTTTTTAACACATTTTTTCACATAAATTCTCTTCAGTTATCTTCAACAGACAACTGACGGATTTTGAAGGAAATAGGATGATTAATTTTTGATGCATATTGCTCACGGCAAGTAACGAATAGCTATAAATAAATTACAACTAATCAAGGAATAAGATCAAGGATTAAATCAATTAAAGAAATAGATTAAATTGTTTTAAAATTTAAAAATCTAATATTACACAAAATAAAAGCATATTTTCAATCAGTTCATGCACATTTGTACTGATATAAATATTAAATTGTTTCTCGATCTCAACATTTTGGACATATTGAGGTGGTTCTTCGATCTATAAACGAATGGGAGAAAAACATTTTGAAAAAGATTTAATTAATCATTTTTAGTTAAGAGATGGATATCGTTCTTTGAGTTTTCATTCTCAAAATAATCTGAGGTAAATATATTTATAAAAAATAAAATTTAAACAAATTCTTGTTCTTAAATGCATCCTTAACTTTTTTTTCATTTTTATGGTATCTTTTACTTATGATTTACGGTTAAGTATTTTTTCTACTTTCAATAATGTTAACGGGTGTCTTTTTAATCACTATATTGGTATTTTTAGATTTGATATTTCTAAAGCTTTCGTATAAGAAACATTGCAATCAGAAATATTAAATATTAAACCTTTATTCAAATAGGTGTAGCTTTCACAAACAGAACAATGGAAGGTCGCTCGAAAATTCTTTTTGGTATTGCTGAAAGAACGTGGTGCGAATTCTATCAAAACTGGTATAGCAGGGCCATTGTACGATTCTATCAAATCTACTGTCAACGACCTGAAAGCCAATAATGGAGAACCTGTGAACATGATTGAACTTCTCACTCACAAATGCAATACTACCCTGCGACTTACACTGTTTGGTGAGGTAGGAGTTTCTGAAGAACAAGTCAGAAAATTCAATGAAATGTATGCTGTTCAAATGGAAAGCATGACTCCAATGGCCATGCTTCTAAGTGGAACATTTGCAAAGTAAGTGAATCAAACCTCAAGCTAAAGATGTGCTTTTCTTTCTGCAGGAATGCCAATGATGCCAACCCAAAATCGAGAAAAAATGTGTTTAGTATTTATAAAAGCAGAAAAAATGCGCTTCGTAGTAATAAAAGCAGAAAAAATGTGCTTCGTATTAATAAAAGCAGAAAAATGTGTTTCGTATTTATAAAAGCAGAAAAATGTGTTTCGTATTTATAAAAGCAGAAAACATGTGTTTCATATTTATAAAAGCAGAAAAATGTGTTTCTATATTATAATAAATGTTCGAGCTGGTCTCCATTCGCATCACGACAGACGTGTGCTCAACATATCGTGTTATGGGCTACCTTCTTATAACGTCGAAACCGAAATAGAGTGAATCATGTCATCGTTTTCATTTCCCGTTTGCTTTATCTCAGCTACCGTTTACGTATTATTTTTATTACTTAAACCTTTATTACTTCTCGGTATATTTTTTTCAAATATAAGCTTCGAGAATAAAAATCCGCTGTTACAGAGTGAGAACCATAGTAGTATCTAAAGCTGGGCATTCACGAGAAAGAAAGGCTAAGCCATACGTCCCAACGACTGGTTTGTATTCCACTCATTTCAGTCGAAAAAATAGGCAAAACATTCACGGATGTTCCAAAGTTTGTTTTGAGACAAGGTTCAAAGTCGCCAAATTCCTCCCACCCTTCTCCTCCTTCCCCATACAGGGGATTTCGAGTTTCATTTTTAGCCTCGACGCGAGATCCCAATGTAGCCAGATCCTTTGGTTTGCCGCTATCTTCGCAGCGAGGTCCTCAGAAGGCTATTCCAAACAGACTTCAAACTATTCGGAATTCCACCACTTCCATTCCGCTATGCCAATTCTCACCGGTTTTTAAAACTGACGAATGGTTTTTCCTTCCCGTGTTCCGAAAATTCCAAAGTGGAGCAATGGTGAATGGCCCGCTTAATTTATAGGCTGAGTATTTATCCCAAGTTTCGAGTTTCGTGTCGCTAGGCCGGTTTGTTGTCGCTGCGCGTAGCTCCATAGCGAGGGTTGCATTTTATATAAATAGCCCTGAATTATTGTTTCGAATTTATCTTCTTAGTGTTTTTGACATATAAAAATGATTTACTTTAGTTGAAATAAAGTGAGAATTTTGGAATTTTTTTAAACCCTGAAAATCTTAAATATTTTATAAATTTTGTGATGAACTTCCAGACAAAATTTTTCTCTCTAAAAGCAATGTATGTAAGTGTAATCACCAGAATAACAGCGGATATCGGCTTTGTTAAGAGCACTGCAGTTTCCCTCGTGTTCTAAGCGTGGCATCAAACAATCGTTATAAACTCGGGATCAGAAGCTGACAAAAATAATCTTTTTTTAATTCCTATCCTCAAAATCAGCTCATTTCTTCTTTTGACCCATAATTCCGACTTCATACTAAAATGCTCAAGGAAAAACCTGCAGTGTATTCATAATTATCTGGTCATTCAACACATGGGGCAGCCAAATCTATAATAGAAAAGGCCAGGGAAATCGGCGACTATCACGTGGTTTGGTCTCGCTACGTGCCAAAGAGATTCAGACAGTTTGTCTACAAATTAGCATACACACCACGGGATATGCTTGGACTCTGTGATGATTTAATATCAAATAGGTGTTATGAAAAGGTTTTTTTAGCTGAGTTTAGCAGTTCATTTTCTTTTTTATTTTATGTTAATTCATCGACGCGGAACTCCGATAATATCAAATAGAAGTTATACTAGAATAATTTATTTTTCCACTTCTCGGAGATATTTACTTTCGTTTTCATTAAAAAGGTTCTTTCTTTTTCGTACTTAATTTTGGAATTGAATATTTATATATTTTGCAAAACGAAAGTTAGTGTTGTTTTTTAATTTCTTAAGCACTCCGCCAATGTGCATGAGATTTTCTACTACAACTTTCGTTCACAAATCTGTCACAATCAGATGTGAGATCTTGTTGGCAAGCCCGTCTTAGACTGGCACAAATCTTCTAGTAATATTAAGATATTGTTTGCAAGTGAATTAACTAGAAATAAAAATAATGAAATCTTGCAGGATTTTAAAATTGTCGTAATATGGAAAATGAAACTTTATATTTGTAAACAAATTCTAGTAGCTTTAGACATCAGTGTTAGTAGTATGACTTTCCTCTTAATGATTTAAAGAACCTTCTTCAAATGGAATGTCTTATATAACGTTCCAATTAACAAGAATCATTTTCAGTAATAAAAAAAATGCTTACTTGCTTAGAAATTTTTATGATGTTATCGAAAAAGTAAAACAGTTAAAATAATAAGGCATTTTAAATCTCATAAATTCCGACTGAATTTCTGACTTGAATTTTAATTACATTTATGAAAATTTCATATTTGTAATTCAATGCTTAACATTATAAAGCAACATTCAAAGTTTCATTTTAGGTATTTCCTTTTCCCTTTCATACCAAATTATTTTGCTACTCTGAAATGCAAAAAGGAGATGGAAAGGCTGCTTTATGACATTATCGATGAACATAAAAAGACATTCGATCCCGAAAATCCCCAAGATATTATAGACGAATATTTTGTGGAGAGAGATAAAAGACAAAGTAAAGGAGATCCTACAGCTCAGTATTTAACCGGTAAGAAATTAATGTCAGCATTCATTTGATCAGTTCATTCTTAGCCCTGGAATGAAAACATTACCCACGTGAACCTTCAATAGAAACACGGAGTCAATTTCACTCCTTTTCATTCTTAGCCCTGGAATGAAAACATTACCCACTTGAACTGAACAGATACACGGAGTCAATTTCACTCCTTTTCATTCTTAGCCCTGTAATAAAAACATTACCCACTTCAACTGAACAGAAACACGGAGTCAATTTCACTCCTGCTCTAAGATCTGCCATTTTAGAAGTGCAGGCGTATTCTATCAACACAGGAACTAAACAGGAATAATTCGTATTCATTAAAATGCATTTTATATATTTCTTTTATTTTTTAAAGTTTAATTAATAAATAGTTCATCATTTGCCAACTGCAATACGAGAGGTACGTGCTTAAACCAATTATTAAATGTACATTCCTGTTAGACTTCTTTATTATTAACCAATCTATTTACCAAAATTTCTGTTGACGAACTCTTGTGGTTCATAGATTGGCTCATATGCTTTGAAGAACTACCTGCTGAACTGGAGACAGCAATCTCTACGCAGATAAAGCCCAATATTCAAATAGCTAAGGATGTGCAGATAACTTGGTTAGGACGAGAGGGTGTCTCTGTCCAGCGGGGAGTCATATTAACTCCAATCTTCCATTCAGGAGTTAGCAGAAGTCTGAAATAACATATTTCTGTTCTCCTAGTCTGTAAACAGCAACATAATAAGTTGTGTGCTATACCATAAAATTTTTTTTTAATTTTAAACATAATAACTTATGTTCAAAAATTCTATAGAAAAGAAAGAGACGAGGGCATTCAAATTTCAGCATTTTATCACACAGTGTTTTCGGATTGTGAAAACTAAACTTCTTAAAATGAGTTATTCGTTTATTATAAATTTCTCACCTTTATTTTACTTATATTTTTTTCCAAAAAAAGCAGGATAATTTTTGAATATATTTGTTATTTAAAGAAAAATGGCTATCTCCATGACTCGAACAATAATAACTTTTCGACTGTTCTGAGAGCAACCCAAAAGAAGCTCAACATAATTCTACTATATTAATTATAACTGAAGCTAATGCTTAACTAAAAATTAGCAAAACAAGCTGCAAGCGAAAAGAATTATTATTATCGGGTTGAGTAAAAATTTTTTCCGCCAAAGGGAGATGATACCTTCGCGCCAACAGCTGTCATTTCTGTGGTTGTTAGCCTTTCCACAAACGGGTTTTTGCATTCGAAAGCTGAAAATTGGATCTACACGACTGTGTAATTTGTTTGTTAAAAATTTATAATCTTGTTCGTCAAAAAAGTGTTTAAAATGGAGCTATCACGTCAACAGATCAGAACGATTATGTACTATGAGTTCCGTAACAAACTCAGTGCGACTAATGCCACCAAAAATTGTGTGAAAGTTTAGGCATCAATACCGTTTCTTATGATACAGTCAACGTTTGGTTTTGGAAGTTTAAGGCTGGAAATTTCGACATTGAAGATGAACCACGTTCTGGCCTCCCTATTAAAGTAGATTGTGAGCAGTTAAAACAAATCATTGACCATGACAGAAAAGTTTCAACACGAACTATTGCGTTAGAGCTTGACGTTTGCCAAAAAACAATAGTTAACGCTCTGAAACGCATAAATCTAACGTTTATGGTCAAAGGCTGGGTGCCTCACGAATTGACTGCTGAAGACAAGCGCAAGAGAAAAGCGGCCTGTTTGGCTCAAATCAGAGATCAAAGGAAAGAGAAAATTCTGGACAGAATTGTGACCTGTGGTGAAAACTGGGTGTACTACAACAATACAAGCCGTAAAGGAGGGTGGTCAGCACCTGAGGAATCAGAAGAAACGGTTGCAAGACGAGCCCTAACTAACAAGAAGGTGCTTCTCTGTATCTGGTGGGATTGTCGCGGAATTCTCGACAAAGAGTACTTGAAAAGCGGACAGACTATCAACAGTGAAATATACAGCAACATGCTAATCAAAGTTCGTAATGCCATTCTCGAAAAACGAAGAAACGAGTTCAGAAGGAAGGTGGTTCTCTTTCATCAAGATAACGCCCGGCCACATGTTAATATGATGACCGGCTGG
>BGPR01002676.1:66806-78542 GCA_013235015.1 Araneus ventricosus
TTAAAATATGAATGGGATAAAAAGGATTAGCCTTTCATTTTTTTCTATTCTACGTATTCATTTTGTTAGATTGCTTATACTTTATTGATTTTTATCAGATTACATTAAACCTTACGTACCCACTTTTTTCATGTTTTATTAATGCAGCACTGAAATGTCCCGTATCAGTGCTTGGCAATTAGGGCAACCATACCTAAGAGAGTACATTTTGAGTAATCTTGCTTTCATAGGATTCATCTATCGAGTCAAATCTTATAGAGGAGGGCACTTTTCCAGTCATTTTGTGATAGCTATTAAGAATGCTGGTTTTGATTGTTTTTCTCATTTAAAACACCTCAATAAGGTAAAAAAGAAACTGAGAATACGCAAAATGAAATGAAGAAGTGCAGTATGCAGTTGAATGCAAAATCCATTGAGTTGAGATTGCTGAATTTGATTTAAAGCCCAAAGTTTCAAGGAATTTCTAAATTTCTCTCTCAGACAAAGGTGAAAAAGCTTAAAATGGATTAAAACATATTAAAGCTCCGGTGAAACAATGAGACAGGATGTATAGGGTGATACGAACAAAACCTTGCTGTTGAGAATGATGATCGAAAATACTTAAGGAAAACGATCAGTTTTAAACAAATATTTAAACAAAACAGGAAATTTAAACAGAAAAAGAAGAAAAAAGAAAAGTCTGTAGCGACACTGATAAAGTTGTGCGAGTAATGCGTAGGGATAAATCATGACAAATCATTCTTTTCGAGAACTGTTTCGAATTTTGACACAGTCGTCTTTTCTTTTCTGGCATTGTTTTGACTGGTAGCATTCTAATGTGTCGAACATTATCGTGAGCCCCACTAAAAACGCTGAATTAACATATTGTATTACAATTCGGGAACTTCCCCTTTTAGTTCTATGTGTGTTTGCCATGATCAGACTTCTTGCTTTTGGGGGGTAATTTCCCTCTGCAGAAGAAGAATGTTAAAATGAACTGCTGCTTAATAAGATAGTTTCTTCAAGTTTAATTTCTTTAGATTTCTCTCCTCATATAAGTATATTATTCCTCGGATTTCTTTATTTTAAAAATTTCTGAAGGCAATAAATGGATAGCTAATTTTTTAAATTAAATTAATAACTTTAAAATTTTATGACGAAGTACCAACTTTAATGAAGATTATTATATTTCAAAATTCTTAACTTTTCATCGTCGCCATCACCATCGCACAGATTTATTTTTATATTATTTGTTATATATTTATGTTCATAATTAATAATAACTGTTTTCATTCAACTTTAGAACATTTATAAAAATTAATGTTTAGAATTAATGATTTCTAAATTTCCAAACAAAATGAAGTTAATATCAAATGCTGAAACATGGGATAATAAATTATTTATTTTAATACAGAATAAATTTTGCTATAAAAATCTAAATGTTCCACCCTCTTCTTTGAAATTACAAAGATCAAAACGAATAAATGAAGGCAGTGTTACACGAACTAAATCCCTGACTTTGCCTTGACAATTACAAAGGAAGTGAAGAAAATAAAGTTTTCCTGATAACACTCATTAAGTGATAATGTAGAGTTTCTTATCAGAAATGAATTGAAATATGGCAAGCTTATCTTAGAAATTTTCTATTGAGCGTCAATTTCATACATTAATTTTTTTTAAAAACTAATGATAGCAAAATAAACAACAATGGTTTCAACTTTTTTTATTGCGAAATCAAAATCATATTTTTATCATTCATTACAAAATTTTTTGAATTGTTTAGTTAAAATTATATTTCTCTGCATTCACATGCATTGCCTACTATATTTGAACCTAATTCGTTTATCAAAAAATAACAAATAAACAAAATGCACTAATGACATGATTATTTCAAATTACATGTATTTCAGAGAAAGAATTACTTGAGAGAAAATTAAACTTTCAATTATTTCTTAAAGAAAAATCATGCTGATTTGTATCTGTAAATCATATCAGCCACTGGGACTTACAGTAGGTATTTAAATAACATAAAGTGAGAAAAAACGTATTGCAAGGATTTAACAGATCATTTTACATCTTTGCTTTGATAAAAAAGACCATTCAAATTAATCTCGAGGGCATTCTAATATCTCTTAAGTTATTCATTTGAAACATAGGCAGGACAATTTTCTTTCTGCAACGGCATATTTACACCTTAAGGGCGATAGCACACTATCTTATATTTCGTCACCAAGGGAGAGCGAAACCGCTTCTAGGGCGTTTGAACCGGTTTTATTAGCCCTCAAAGCGAAGATGGGAGCTTTCGAACAGAACAAAAAACATCCATGCAAGTTCATGGGCGTGAATAACTGAACCAATCAGGTTCGACTCGCCAGTGACGTCACTGAAAATTTAGGCGCGATTTTCGGGCAACACATAAGCCATTTCATACCGTGTTCACGCTATCACCATGGATGCTAGAAAATATATTTGGTACAGTGAAATAAGGTAGATGCTCCAGTTTTTGCCACATTAAGAGAAAATTAGAATTTGAATTTTCACAGTGGATGACTAGCTCAAGTTTTTTAAGTCGTACTGACACTATTCTTTAGTAACTTTTATTGCCTGTTAATTAATAAAATTCTTTCTCTGGAAAAATATTATATCTGGAGTTATGATTTTTAAATAATATATCTTAATTTGTACAAGTTTTGGCCACATAATTATATAACAGGCATTTTACTTAATATTAAGCAAAAATAAAGAATTTTCATTCAGTATGCATTTTATTACATTTTTCTTCTTTATAGCAAGTTTTTCATTGCATATAAAATAACTGAATAACAAATTTCTTACTTTTTAATCAATTTGGTGTCAAAGTTTTACATTATTTGTTTGATATTTTTTCTTGTTTATATTTTATAAACATTCAGTAAATTTCTAGTTCTTATAGTATAACTATATTAAGCAAAAATTAAATTAAATAGTATGATTTTTGGAACAAATTAATGCACCTATTAGCTTGTATCTCTGGTTATTATACATAAATTAAGTCTTAAACGACGTAAAATTTATTAAAAAAGAGGCTAGTACTGTCCCATAAAAGCATTTCCATAGATAACCAATCTTTTGTAAATGTTCAAGATATTATGATGAGTCTTCCAGAAGCTACATTTTCACAAAACAAAACAAAAAAAAACAGTTTCAGTGACACAGAAATCTTTTGGTGTGTAATTTGCGAAGTTTAATATTCATAAATCTTGCATTATAAGTATGCATTGAAGCCATGAATAAACAAATATGATGCATTCTATTCAAAAATGTACTATATTTACACATTTTTTTTCAATTTATTTTATTTACCCTACAATGGTCCACTTCGTCACTTGTTACTTAAAAATAAATATTAAAAAAGTATAGATAATTAATAAATTTAGAGTGTAACATAAATCTTAATATGTAGAGAATATGTATGCATTTTTTTTCAAGCCAAAAACAAAAAAAACAGTTCTTTGAAAATAAACATTCAAAATTTACAAAAGTGGTCCATTGTACCCTGGTCTACCCTATACATAATGTATACTACACTTGCATAAAAATTTATTGTTTTTAAAGGGCTGAATTTACCTCTAAGGGTCTCTTAAACCCTAAAGATAATTAATTTTAGAATTAATAGTTATTTCTGACAGTGTGACGATGAAAGATTACAACACTTGCGAGTACTTGATACATGTTCATGCATTTAATTTTCTTGCAAGTCGCATGTTAAGGAAAAATGACCTAATCATATTGTAAATTACTAAAAAAGAATTTGTTTAAGATGTAGGAATGCATCTTATTGGTTAATATAAAATCTGTGGCAAATAATTGCATTTGATAATTACAGAGAGAATTAATGATAGCATAGATGATGAAATTATGGCAATAGCAAATTTAATAATAACTTCATATTAATTGTAAAATCTATTAAAATATGTATGTTTTCGTTTAAATTTTTTCTGTCAATTATAGCTTTTTATACAGAGATGTGCAATTCTTTGGGTCTGTTTCTTTGCGAAAAATATAAACGCCAAAAAAAAAAACTATTTGCATCGCCTAAATGGCAATTACACATTGCAACTGTCATCCCTTTTTTGGGGGTTGTCAGATCGTAAAGAAGGGACGTCCAACCCCCTTCGGTCAAGGACACATTGAAGGAGAAAGCGCCCATCGAATACTTGCTCTCTCTTGGTAACGAAATATAAGCAAGTGTGCTACAGCCTTAAAGTCTCTACCAATCATTTAATGCTTTGTTCATCAAGGGGCTTTGCTCATTTCGTAAAGAAAAATCGCAAATTTTTAGAAGAAAAATAATTAGAAAATTCCATTTATAATCTATTAAAAACGTACTATCCTCAGCCATATCTTAAAAATTTTACGAACTATTAGATTATTATTGGCAAATATTACATAGTTTATATTATCTGTTATATTAGGATGAAAATAAATTTTTCGATCAACCTAGACATTTTATAATTTCATACCTTATCATTATCATAATTTGAAGAAAAACACAATCTAATGATAAAAAGCACTTACGAATCGAAATACGCTGTCTGAAGCTTTATAAGAACATATTCTTTTGCCATAATGAAAGATAGCGAATAAAAAAATTAAATATATGGCTATATCATCTTTTTATAATAACGAATATATAATGTATCTTTCCCCAATGTGCTATGCATATGGTAGGATAGATCCGGAAAATAGATTTGATTTCATACAAATGTTTGAAGAAAAACACAATCTAATGATAAAAAGCAAACACGAATCAAAATATCCTCTCTGAAGCTTTATTAGAACATATTCTTTTGCCTTGATGAAAGATATCGGAATAAAAAAATTCTAAATATGTCTATATCCCCTTTTTGTAATCTCTAATACTAATAAAGATGAATGTCTGTCTGTCTGTATGTCTGTTGGCGGTGTACAGGACAGACCGTAGAGCATAGAGTTAACAAATTTGGCATGGATATACTTTGGATGCTGAAGATGTGCACCTCGGGGCCGTTTTTTAAAAATTTTAACTCGAATTTAAATTATTTAAAAATTAAACCAAATTTCGTCGTTTTTTGCCAATAACTTCTGAATGAATTGATTGACAAAGAAATTTTTCAAAGAAATTTAAAGTCATCGGAATTTTAAGGTCGCTGGTTGCGAGAGTAGAAATTGACGTAGGGGTGGCGGGGCGTAGAAGGTGTAATGGCCGTGAGTATCTTCAAAACAAAATTATTATTGATGTAATCGCTTCGACGGTACATATACTAAAATTAGAACGATACAAAGAAGATTAGCATAGCCCTTTTGCAAGGATGATACGCAAAATGATGAAGCGTTCCACATTTTTAACACTGATCTGAGAAATGCGCTTAAGCTCCAAGCCTTAAAGAGTTTATTCTAAATCTAAAATTAGCCAAAAAAAATTCTTTGAAAATCTCCTTAATATTAAAAATCACTTCATGTAAATTGTAAGCGCTCCAGATAAATTTTATATAAATAATTTGTCTCTTTTCAGCATTCTTTGCCCCGCCCCCGATTTTTTTTTTTTTTTTTTTGTCTATACTCCATTACAACTGCTTCAAACGTTACCTCGCACTGACTCGGTAGCGTACTTTTTTTTCTTCACGTACCTTTTATTATTTCACCTCGAGTTCGAGTCGCGCGTAAATTTTGCCTTCGTACGTGTCAACGAATACTTCGTCATCTTTCTCCTCTCTTATTTTGCATACCTAAACGAAAATATTAGATTTGAACTCTTCAAATACTCTTATTTAGCTTTTGCTTATTTTATTTAATACTATTTTCTCAGTAATTTTTAAACATTTTTTTGTGTTAAAATTATCTCATCTAAATGTTTCTAAAATTTTACAAAATTTTTCTCCACAATGTTATTATCGGCGATTAATTAAGCCTAATAAATAGTTTTAGAATGGTAAATTTGGTTTTATTACCTATTATACAAACATACGCCTGTTTTAGTTGTTTTTTTTATCGGTTGCTATTATTCGACAACTTGTGTTTTTTATAGTTTATAGATATTCAATTTCTTAGTGTTTTTGTTGTTTTGTTATGCACGGAATAATTATTTAAGAGTTGTTTTTTGTTCATGCATTTCAAATCAATATTTTTTTAAAAAATTTATAAATGGATGTTTTTATTGACTAGATTTAAATGGTTATCATGAATTAGTTTTGCGTTTCATAAAATGTGGTCAATTCTCTTTTTTTTTTCTTACAGGCAAAACTTTATCTGGTTATTTTGAGTTTTAATATGTAAATTATTTTTAGCTGAGAAATTTAATATTGTATTTTAAATTTTTCATTACTTAATATCTTTTCCATTTTTTTAAAGAATCTTTTTACTTATCATTTTTTAATACTTAAATATAATGGATCAACTCAAAGTTCAATATATGCAAAAACATCCTGTACGCTTTCCTTTTGTGTATAAAGAATTAACATTCAGTTATACTAACTAACCTGTTCACTGTTTATGTTTTTCAGTTCATTTCTTTGTCCTTATTGCAATTATTGCTTTCAGCTTACAAAAATTGAAATGTTTAAAATGTCAGTCTTAATTGTCTTAATACTATTAATACAAGTCTGGCGAACCAGCTGGTCGCCGTAGGCGGCTAGTAAAGAATAAGAATCTTTCCTCAATGTGCTATGCATAGCAGATGGTACGATAGATCCTGAAAATAGATTTGATTTTAAACAAATGTTTGATCTTTTAGTGATAATTTACGAAATTGTTAGATATTAGGTTTAAATTGAAAATTAATCAAAAATTAATAAAAACTCTGTTGAAGTAAATTCTACGGTTTGAAATGATCTCAGTATAAGAGTGTTATCTGTCTTCTCCTTAGAGAAAAAGAACTCATTCATTCAGATCACAGCGCCATCTGTCACAAATGCGTCAGAAATTACCACTTGGATGTAGTTGTGTCAAAGAGTTATTCAAAGCAGAAGGTTTGTGAATGTAAGTGCTAAATATTTTGTTGTTTTTCTTAAATATTAATCAGTACAAAATTTTTTGTTCGAAAGAGAATTTTTAAACTTAATTATAAAAGCCATTTGATATTTTTAATATGTTTCTCAATGAAATATTTTATAAATCGTATCGTTTTTCGGACAAAACCGAAACTGCTTTTCTTTCAATATCCTCTAGTAAATATACTTTCTCGCAACGATTTCGAATGATTTTCGCTCTCCATAAAGTAACTGAAGTATAAAAAAAATAAATCAATCAGAAAACTTAATCAAATTATGAAAAACAACATTCTTTCTTCTAATATAAAGTTAATGTAGAGAAATTCTTCAACATGTCTCCCTTAAAGTAAAAAAAGAAAAGAAAAACACGCAGGGAGATATATTATTTCACAGCTTGAGCTTTTGTAACATAAAGATACTTTAAGGAATCATGTTGAGTGTTCAAAACAACTATACATTTCTTTAAAATTTTCACTGAAAGTTTCACAATAACCAAACACTTCATTTAATTTTGATAGAACTAATTTGAGATTATTAAAATTAATTAAAATCGTCATTCGAATAGAGTTAGCAAGCATTTAATTCTATTTTATTTCATCAAATATGCCGTAATAATACATGTTGTCTAGGCTAGGGATGTAAGTTATTAAGTCAATTTAAACAAGTAAGAAATTAAATGAAAAAACAAATTTTAAGATTTTTTCCCCACCTTTATTAACTCAACACTTTAATTTAACTTGACTGGTTTCATATTTGCAGATAAGAAATTTCGTAATCGATTTTCGCCTCACTTCCCAAAATGCTAAAGTTTTGAAATTTGTATGTTTTTATTTTCCCGATGACAATACACTATTTTAAAATTTTCACATCTTAATTATTAGTTGATCATTTATTAAACTAAATTTTGATTTCGGACCTATTGCTCCACCTATTAGTGAGTTTGTAGAAAACCTTTCTTTAGATTAAAAAGGGGAAAAAAATCAAATAAAAAATTATGCTCTTTAGTACATGTGTACGCCTTTTTAATAACACACATTTTTAATAAATGTGTGTTATTAAAAAGGCGTGTGATTAAATTTATTTTCCCTTTGCAATGGAGTTTTCACTAACTTCCTGATATACTACACATTGAACATCATAAGAAAGAAAATCCCTAAACAATCATTAACAATATAATCTATAATATAAAACATAAAATACATGTATCTGTCTGTCTGTCTGTCGGTCATAAGAACTCCTCCTAAACGGTGAACCGTAGCGACATGACATTTGCATGAACATTTCTAGGTCAACGGTGCTATCTTCAACTTTCAGAGTTAATTAGTTCTTAAGATATTTAATTAAATAACGAAAATTAGCCGCTGTTAAGCCTAATGTTTAGACATTTTTTGCCAATAACTTCTGAAGTAATTATTAGATAACAATTATTTTTATGCCATTTTAAAGAGCTGAAAATTATCTTTTTAATATTAATTCCATTGCGATGAAGTGTTTTCTCTGATTGTTATTAAGGTTTAAAAAATCTTTTAAAGCAATTTCTAACAATACTTTTTATTCTTATAGAAAAAATTCAAGCCAAATTACTGTTTCGCGCGCGGGCTTTTGCCAGTGTTAAACTTAATATAAGAAAATATTGTTTTCTTTGAGCATAAACAACAAAGTAGACTTTTCACTTCCGGTTGTTGTAGAATTTACAACTTTTAATACGGTTACACAGTGATCAAATGGCGTGCTATTTTCAACTTTCAGTTAATTAGTTCTTAAGATATTTAATTAACTAACGAAAATTAGCGGCTGTTAAGCCTAATGCTTAGACGTTTTTTGCCAGTAACTCCTGAAATATTTATTAGACAACAATTATTTTTATGTCATTTTAAAGAGCAGAAAATTATCTTTTTAATGATAATAATTCCACTGCAATAAAGTGTTTTATCTGATTGTTATTAAGGTTTAAAAAATATATATTTAACGCAATTTCTAAAAATAATTTTATTCTTATAGAAGTAAATTTAAGCCGATTTACTGTTTCGCGCGCGGGCTTTTGCCAGTATTAAAGTTAATATACGAAAATATTGTTTTCTTTGAGCATAGACAACAAAGGAAACTTTACACTTCCGGTTTCCTGTTGTGGTAGCATTTACAGCTTTTAATACGGTTACACAGTGATCCAATGACGTTAGTGAATTATTCTCTCGATGTTTTGTTTAATTTTCACAAATTTTAACTGATCCTAATGAGTGTGGGCTAAACCTTCAAGACTACTTAGTCCGGTTCCTATCGTAGGAAGAGGAAAAAGCGAAGGTGAAAAAAGCTGTATTAGTGGTCTATCTGTCGCAAGAACTCCTCCTAAACGGTGAATAGTACGGTAAGTACTTGGACTTGAAAATATTTTTTATCCCGAGCTACACAGGGCATATCAGCTAGTATATTATAAATGTGATTAGAATTCCAATCGTCTCCAAGAATAATGGCTCAATTGCCACACTTCTATTATCCTTTTACTATTTTGTTTAGACGTCCGTATTTTTGGTGAAAGAATTTTTCTACTTTTTATTACGCTAATAAAAGAGCTTTTCTAAAAACTTTTTCTATTTAATTCTTTTTTTCTGTATTAACTTCTGACTTTATTATTACAGTATGGAGATAGACTCTAATGCTCAGGAGTGACGTTAGAGTTCGCCACACAGGGGATGTACAGGGGCGTAACGATGACCCTCTCAAATTTTCACCAGATCTCTATTTATCTACTACTTGAATAGGCCGTTGCGTGAAAAGGGTGCAAAAATTCGCCCGATGAGGGGAGGCACAGCATCCCCGATAGGGAGGCCTTGCTCCGGACTCCCCACTGGCGCCATCCCTTCTCATGCTTCTAGGCATATGAAACGGAAAATAATCTGGCCGGTTCCACTGTTCCAAATTATTTACAGCACGCCAACGTGATGGTGATTTTGAGGTATCGGAACTCCATTCCGGCACTGCTTTTTTTACGAGAAATAAATAAGAAAAAAATTGTAAGATTCCTCCTTATCACAGCTGTTTGGAGAGGGAGGTGCCAGACCAGATGTCGTCCTCGTCATCTGACTGCGGTTCAAAATAAAGTGGTCCATTCCATACTAGCCCTCGAGTTGCTTCAAAACAGGACGTTAATATAACTAAACTAAAGTGAAATCCTTAAAACAGTGCGATCTGAGTCTTATTCTTGCCCTCGAAAATATGACTACCATTGCAAATTATTAGATGTAGCAAGCCATTGGCAGAAATAGGTTGAAAACATTAAGGTTAGAAACATTTAAATGTATTTTATGTTCTGATTCTGAAAATCCATAATATTTTCTATATTGCATACCCATGTCGTGATTTTACGTTGAAATTATTATGCTTAATTTTAGTATAGCTCTAAATTAATATAATTTTTTTAAATATTCTTTAGCATTGTAATTATATTTAGATTTTAAACTACAGTACGCAATACGTTAATGTTTTATCAGAAGTAAAATATAAAATAATATCCGCAAAATCTGCATTATTTCACTGTTGACATTTTATTAATTCACGATTTCACTACATCGATAAAGATATTATACGTTATAAACATTTTATTGTAAAGTGATCCCCTGCTTACCCTCCCTATTCTGTCCCCACCCCTCACCTCTGCTCAACAATACCACTCAGATCAGAACGTTCCGCCACTCTTACTCTACGACTACGCCGGTAGTGATTGAGCTCGTTTAAAACTATCATCCATCAAATCCTGCAGAGCGAAGTTAAACTAAAAGAAGGTCAGCTAACTAAAACTAAAAATGACTGCGAGGGAGTGTCAGCTGTCGTTTCTTCTTGAAGAAGGGCGAGGAAACGAAGGCTGCAACGGTTTATTGAGAATCTACTAGGCGAGATTAATTTCAGTTTTAGTTAGATTAAGGTACCATTTTTGGAACGTAAACGAAAGCTAATTTTGGATGCACCTTGTATTTTTGATGAGGGCTAAATGAGTATATGAGTTTCTCACGGGGGCAAATATTTTTTCCAAGACAGAATTCCACGATTTCATACAGGCCAAAGAAGCAGTATATGAGGATTTCTCACGGGGAGCAGAAATATTTTTTTCCCGTTTAGACGATTCCGTTTCACTGAGTAATCCCGTTTTTTAACAGGTTTTGTATCTCTTTTCAACGCTAGAATGAACTAATGAATGCGTTCCTACTGATATTGGTACAGGGTAACCAGACTTCTGCGAACTAATGATCCAAAATGATCCTTCTTGCTTATCAAATCCCTTTCCACTTAAGGGGACACCTCTCAAATATCAGGATGAAAATCTACAAAACAAGTAAGTTGAGATCTCGCCTCCCGATTGTGCAGGGCCATTGCCGAGGTGATACTGCGCCCTTGGCCTGTGGCAGTTGTGCCCCTCAATTTGACACCATTGTTTTTCATATCTTTTTATACAAAATCTACCCAGAAAAACTACATTATTGCAAATATTTTTTATACAAATTTCCAGCAAATTTTATGATTTAATAAACAGATTTAATACAAAATTACATTCTTAAAAATACTTTTATGAACTATATTCGAAAAAGTACTTGTAGTGACCTAAATGCGTACATTCAAAAATTACAAATTGTGCATGCTTATATTCTGATGCTCAACACCAAACTGTAGACAGCAAAAGATGCCTTATGGTAAGTTTGTAAGATATCATTATCTATTCCATAATCTAAGTAGAAACCTACTTGTTTCAAAAATAAAT
>BGPR01002676.1:89048-104037 GCA_013235015.1 Araneus ventricosus
TGGGTATCTAAAACATTAGTATCTTATTTGTTGTCCAGAAAATGCTTTTAAAAGCATTCATATAATCACTATAAAACTCTCTAAACGAAATTAGAGTATTTGCTTTATGTGGCTTTTCTTCGAAATTTTCAGAAGAAACCACTTTGGGCGGATACAGAATCCCCAAAGGAGCAGTTTTGTTGGTGAATTTTTACTCTTCTCATCGTGATCCTGAAGTTTACGAAGATCCAGAGAAGTTTAATCCATCCAGGTTCATTTCAACAGATGGAAAGAAGCGACCCGAGCTCCCCATTTCATTTGGAGTAGGTCAGTATGAGTACAATGGAAAGTCTGCATTTGTTACCGTTGTTGAAGGGCATTTTGGCTCACAAAATTCCAATGTAATGAATGCCAGCACAGAAGCTCACCAGTAACATCATTTTCCGAAAAATGATCTTCAGAGATTAGAGCACGAAATTTTGAAATTATTAACTACTGTATTATAATTGTTGTTTTCATATCTTTTACTATTTTTTCTCACTTGGTTACAGAATTCAACATCAGAATTGAAATAGACTACAAATTTTAATGGAAAAGATTGATTTTCAAAAAAAAATCTAATTTTGTCTTCTTTTACTAAACTGTGTATTTATCTGCATCAAACACAGTTTTGATATAAAACAAAAATGCTGATAAATTAATGAATTGTTTCTACCAGTTATTTAAGAAATTAAACTTTTTTCTTTACTTGTGATGCATTATATAAAACTATAGGCATTTTTGATGTCATAATGGATACAACATAGATGATGTACTTGTGAAAAGTTCAAGGCGTTGAATATATGAAAAAGCTAAAATAAATAAATACAAACTTCTTCAAAAAATAAACAAAAGCATTCTAAGCAAATTATATCTACCGGCATTATTTTTTTTATTTTAAATGCAATGCTGTAAATATATTTTGTAAGTTTAGAAAATAAATATCTTTTTTCAGTAAAACAGCAACTGTAAACTAATTTCTTATCTTAGACGAATTGGAGATACTGTGCTTAGTTTGGAATTTAAAAATTCAGAAAAATAAATAATCCACGCCTCAACTAACCCGATTGTTTATTGATTTGTGTGAATGCTGAGTGAAACTAAGCCCACTAAATTTTAATTTTTCCCCATCAATAATTATAATTAGTTTAATTATATATTTCGGTTTACTTATTTGTTCGTCAATCAACAATTGAATTAAAAGGTAATTTTAGATTCCTTTCAATGATTGGTATAATTCCTAAAGACGTTACTAATTTGATCAGCATCAGCAGAAGCGATACCAGTACCCAATCGAATTTTTATTTCAACATTTAACAAACATTTAAGTCAATTAAGTTATTCTACTGAGAAAATTTCCAAAGTATAAAACATGGTCGTGAGTTCCTAAGATAATTTATTTATATAAGATTTTCTCACAAAGAAGGCTATTTTAACAAATATCAATAGTTCAGTAAAAGTGACGGTATATTGAAATCCACTGTAATTTAAACATATCTTCTGGATTTAAATAAATTGCATATAAATTAACGATTATTTGTAATTTTTTTCCAGGCAAGCGATCATGTTTAGGAGAAGGTTTTGTTCTGATGCAAGTTTTCTTACTTTTGACCACCTTAATTCAGAATTTTCAACTCATGATGCCAGAGGGCAAGAAGAGACTTTCTCTTGAAGAATTTATGAGCTGCAATCTATGCATCTGTGCTAAACCAAGGCATAACAATTAATGTAAATAAATTGCCTCTTGCTTTGATTACAAATTGTCGGATTACATGTTGAACATTGTTATATATCATTATAGTAAAAGTTAATAAAAATATTATATTATCATAAAGGAACTTGCATTTTTTCTCAGGAATTTGAAGTAATTTTTGTAGTCAATACAACTTTAACCTACCTAATTACAAAAAAAATTCAAAATTTCAAAGCAGTATAGCAAGTTTTTAGAATTTGTAATTTTCAAACAAAATCATCAACTTAAGGAACGAATTTTTATTTCAGTTGAAATTAGTTTGAACAAGAAATTATATCCAGACGGCAAATGAACAATCCTAACATTTTCACAAGGCGATGTTTATTCTGTACAAAAATTATCATTCGTTTATTTCAAAATATTTAAATTTTTCCTTCTCAGCAGGTATTCTCAAAAGGGCTGCAATTTTGTTCTTTTTAAATATTGCTTTTTGTTTGTACTTTTTGAAACATAATGCGGAAAGCAACTGAATGGCTTTTTAATTCCATTTATCTTAATCATTTTACAATACAAACTAATTTAAGTAATTAAATTAGTTCGTACTGTTAAATTAATCTAATTCACCCTTGCCATAAGTAGATTCAGTTTTGGTGCAGCATAGTAATAACGAATTGCAAGTTTTATCGCTATTTGTTTTGAAACAAAATTTCGTTGCAAAAACAGAAGCAATAATAGGCAATGATCACGATTTTCTTCAATTTGAACATTTAATTGAGCATCTGTAACTGACAGTAAACAATTAATTTCTTCTCCCGTTGAAATAATCGCGTCCAATCTAAATTTAAAGGGGCATATCTAATGACATTTGAACACGAAACCTTTTATTATCATAGCACTTATCGCAATGAGATTAAAAAACTTATAACTGTGATATCTCCTGCTTAAATGCGGCTTCACAAACATCTCTTGTCATAGCGCAGTTGCCATGTTTAATATTCAACTGACTGATACCCGCTGACAAAAACATCGGAAGTAAGTCTTTAAAAAATACATTTTTTTAAAAAAACGTTTGGAGTTATAGCACGTATTTTCCTTTAGAATTTATTCATTTTTAAAATTGCAGAATGTTTTCCTTTCTCAAACGAAATGTTTACATAAGAGTTTTGACCGCTTATGTTGTTTCAGTTTTTGTCGAAAATAGAAACTAGTGTCAAAAACTGTAGATACCTTTGGGGGAAAAGTGCATTTTTGCATTTTGATTATTCAAAATACCAGTTGCTTTCCATGGAATAGTAAAATATTGTAAAGCAACGAAAATATCTTATTTAAAAAACATAATAACAGAAATATATATATATATCAATTCATTTGTAATCTGATAAAAGTTATTGCTAAATAACCATGAAGATGCAGTATAATTTGCTAAAACCGTTATGAAGTAAATAGTCTTCATTTGAATTTAGCCAAGGAGCACGGATGTTTAGAACGTGAATTTTGAATCCCTTGTTTTATTCATTTATCGAATCACTTATTAGAGCTGAGAAGTGGAAATTTCTCAGACTGCTAAGTTTTCTGCTTGTGTTCTTTCATTTAATAGATTTGTTAATTTATTTGACTTATAATTATTGTCTTTCACTTAATTTACTTATAAAGCATAATAAAGTTTTTAAAAAATTTCTAAAGTATTCACTAATCGCCAAGAAAGCAATGAAAATAATATTAAATGTTGAATGCAACAGTTATGGTATTGGAGAAAAAGTAATGAAAACGTAACATTTCTAAATTTTTAAAGTATTGTGAAGAAATTCAGTTGGTACAAAACCAGTCGGGTAAAGGCGGTAAAAAGTGCGCAACAGAATGTGATGATAGAATAACTGCTATTTGATAACAGAAAAACAAATCATGTATATGAATAATCAGCAATATAAAGTTTCAAGCAATAATTGAGAGTAAAAAGCCATGCAATTTCATGTTGAATGCAAGACCTGTTTTGTTCAAATGGTTGAATTTGATTTTAAGCCCAAAATTTCAAGAAAAATCGATTTTTTTATCTCTCAAACAAGTTTTCTGTATATACAACCAGATATATAAAGTTTAAAGCAACAATTGCTGGTAAGCCAAGAAATTTAAGGTTTGAATCAAGACCTGTTCATTTCAGATGGCTGAATTTGATATTAAGCCCAAAATTTTTTTAAAAAATCTCTTTTCTATCTCTCGAGCAAAGGTTACAAGATTAAACTAGATTAAAACTCATTTTAAAGTTCAGTGAAACAATTGGACAGTGTTGAATGGCGTGATTAGATTAAAGCCTTCCTGATGCCAAAAAATATATAAGAAGATCAATCAGAGAAGATTTGTATCCTGATTGTAGCACACATATCGTGAAAAGTTCCATTACTATTATGATATAAGATTGTTACAGTATCTAAAGATATGGGTATTATTTCGTAGTTGATGTGAATATTAATTTCCGATAATAGACCAGTGGTATAATTTAACTAAAAACCAATTATATTTCACTGATGAAAAGACATGGGAACAGCTCAGCCCTTAACCCAATCAAAAGTCCAACGAGCCGTCTAGGGAAAGTTCTTGATCAGATAGAACCCAAAAGGAAAACCCAGTTAAAAGAAAATATATTTGAATCTTGTCATTATACCAGCCACAGACAAAAAAACCTTGATGAAATCTATACTGTGTTATAATGCATAATTAAGGTTAATGGCTTCCCAATTAAATATTCAGTAACATGATGAGAAATTTTGCAAATCTCAGTTTTTCTGCATGTTTCACTTTATTTCTTTAAAATTGGTATCCCACCAATGACTGCTTATAAAAGTTTCTACATTAAATTTTTGATAATATTGTTTCTGTTATTATATAATTTTCTGGCATCAGTCCTCAAAAAAGTGCACCAATGTTTCATCAAACACGTAACGTTCCTGTAAAGAAATAACTGAATCCACTTCCTTGTTATCTACTCAATTACCTATCTATGTTTCCCTGTTATTTATTATTCCAAAAAGAGTCACGGTTCTTCGTCTTTAGAAAATAAAAGGCCGAATTTTGTTAAGTATACACTGTAAAAAATATCCGTTTTTTTCCCGGACTTTTTCCGTATATTTGACGGTTTAAAGCTGTTTTGTTGACTAAACGGTTTTTCGCCGTTTTTCGCTCCAGCCATAAATGGTTTAAAACCGTCAGTTCAAATTCTATTTTTCGTCATACGGTATTGCTTTCCGTACGATAACTTTCTCTTTTCTTAAATGTAATTTTATTGCATTCATTTCATGTTTTTAATAGGGTTCCATCTCCGTAACCTTAAAACACGTGAACTGGCAATAGTTGATTTTTACACCACTAGGTGGCGCCACTAGAGCTATAGTGACTTTAAAACTCAAATAGATTATTTTTACTTTATTTTATGAAGTTTCCGGTGGTCTAGTGGTTAGAGCGACTGCCTTTAATTTCTAGGAACGCGGTTTCGATCCCCGGCTGGGAGAAGTTAGAAGTTTTGTCACCATCTTGCATCGAAATCGTTCAAGTAAGTTCAATTAAAAATTATATTAATTAAACTAATTGAAATTAATAATTAAACCTTGATTAATTAACATCCCTAATTGATAATACACATCAGCACATTTCAACTCAACTCGAACAGAAGGAGAAAAACAACTCAACTCAGTGGATGACGTCACTTATTTCGATGACTTAATTTTTACGGAGAAAACTTGATTTCATACGGTAAAAAACCGTTGTGACTACGGATTTACTTCGTGACTTTTACGGAAAAAACTTGTTCCTGTATGGTAAAAAACCGTTGTGCCTACGGATTTACTTCGTAACTTTTACGGTTTTGCACAACCAACCCAGCTGCCGGTTTAAAACCGTAAATTTTACGGGATTTTTTTATAGTGTATTTAAAATGCAAACTAAATTTCACGATCCAGTTCCATGTCTGCGTCCAAATAAACCCAAAAGCATGTTGTCCCAACTAAATTGAATATGAGCATTTTCCTCTAGAACCTTTTAATGGCATGTTAATATCCCTTTCTATGTACACATCCTAATAAATTCAAGCCACGCCATTTGAATTAAATTGTATAATTAAAAACATTTTCTTAAAATTATATTCACACACGTTTCTTAAACCGTAATTGAACACTTTGTTAAAACTATAATCAAATAATTAAAACATTTTCTATTAGAAATTTATCATCTTATACAAGGAAAACTAAACTTCACTCGTTAAATTTGTTCTATCTTGTGTAAAGATGTTCTTTTAGAGTAGGCAGATCAAATATTATAGAAAGCAGAAACGTAACGTATCAGAAACGTAAATTTAACTCGAAATAACAGTTTTCATTTCACGCTACGTAACTTTGTAAAAAATAACTGCATTCATCGCAAACAGTGAATATCTTAAAACGCTTACACCTTTTCCACACAGAGACATAAAACAAAGTGCATTAAGAATAACATCCAAAGAGTAGAAATAAGCTATGGAATATCGGAGTCTTGAATTATTCTTTCACTAGCAAACAATCCAGAAAAAAAAAATGTCTCGTTATCTCAATAAAGTGAGCTCAGCGACATCTGACGTTTTATCTGCAAATTGCAGCTGATGTTCATTGATGTCAATGAGCTATTTCCTGTTAAAAATAACAACTATATGCAGATAAAAGCCGCCTTAAGGGCATTTAGAAAATAAATTAGTATAAAAATGAATTATGATTAAAACAAACATATTTTCATATTTCACTCAGCAATGCATACTATCTCAACGTAGATTTTTTTCTTTTAGTTAAGAAATTAATCATTTATAAACAAATCATATAGATCAATAGATAAGATTTGAAGAATTTTTATGATTCTTAAAAGTTTTGTCTTTTAACTTGAGCAGCTCTTCCATAGCAAACAAAGAGATTTTGACATATCGAAACACTATATTATTATTTAAAACGTTGGAAACTAAAACTTATTTCTTTTATGCTTTTGTTTTAATCTTTAAAGCGAACTTAAAGCGTTTTTTCTTGACGAAGATCTCCCAAAGTAGTGGCGGCTCGCGGTGAATCACCGTGAAGATGTAAAGTTCTACACTGCGTACTAATTATTTCTGCGTATCTTAAATTAGGAACTAATTTTCAATAGTTTAAAATACTCAGTGAATAAAAATTTTATTAATAGAGTTTTGGCTTCAAATTATTTTTAATCAAGAAATTTTAATTTAGAAATTACTGATTTTTAACTAACAATAATTAAGAATTTTTAAAATGATTTTCACAGTTATTTTTGCTACATCAATTACTCTCATTTATAAGGATTTAGAGACTCCACTGAACATGAAAAAAAATCTGTGAAAGCTCTAAGTTAAAATAATTGTATATATTGTAAATATTGTAAGTAATAATAAATACATGGATGGAGATAAAGGTATTATTTATAGATATTAATAAAACTACTTAAAATAAAATCGGCTCTTTTGGTTTTATTTCGAGCAAAATTATCAATGACATTTTCTACAATATTGGTATGACCATCAAATGACATGAAGACGCTCGCGGACAGGCAAAAAACAGAATTTCTTTGATGGATATCGTCCAAAATTTGCTAGATAAACAAATTTGGTGTTGAGATCTCATCCTACGTTTCATTCCTCTAACTGTTTCGGTTTTTGAATTATAATGTTCATAAGCACACGGACAGACAGGCATAACTTCCTTTTTTTTTCAGTCGGAGGAAGAGGGAGACCCCGAGAGATCTAAAACGTAGCGATTCCTCAAAGTGTGTAAGGCCGAACATTCTAGCAATTACAGTGCTTTCTTTTTGTATATTACGAATTCGAGAAAGAAAGAAAAAAATGGTTAATTTATGGTATTAAACCTGCCTATAAGTGGGCTGTGTCGCTTTTCAATGTGAATGTACTTACTGGAACTATTTGAGAAGATATATCCATTCAAATTAACTACATTTCATTCTGAGCGGCTAACACAGGGTCTAGAGCCGTTGCATTTGATATTCTTTAAAAATGTATGTTACTTTAAGCTAACCCCCTTAGGCAGAGCTTCTTTACGACCATAAATGTATCGCACATAATAATATTGGGGTTGCTTAAATTTTCAAATCCATTCTTTTCAGACTTATCCACATTTAGAAGTAAAATCTGTTGAAAAAATTATAATGAAAGCAAAAAGAAAAATAATAATTTTTATGGAATTCAAATTTATGTACGATAAGTTTTTAACTAATTGTTAAATTTATCATAAATTATTTCTTGATTTTCCTTTATTATTCATTTTCAAAGTTATTAATTTTCAAATTTCAGCCCGTGAAACATTTTTCCGCAGTCAAAAAACGACCCTTAACGACAGTCCTTAAAACGATTCCCTATCTTGTGTGATAGGGAATCGTTATTCCCTATCTCGCGGTCCTACCTCTCAGACAGTTCTCTGCTTAGTTAAATGCCTACTGGGAAAAAAAAGGGAGACTGGCATTTCAAAGTAAATGCGCATGCTGAAGCATAAAGAATTGGAGCAAAGGGAATTTCTAGTTCTCAAAGAGGAAAAAGCTTTCTGAGAACATAGCGGATAGGGAACATTCTCTGAAGTAACCTTGGTTTTTTCTCCAGATTTTCGGCTCAGCTGAAAGCGTCAAAAATTAATTTTATTGATGCATTTGGATATTACATGCAAAAGTAAGTAAAAAAGTGATTAAATTTATGCACTGAAAAAAGTTGGGGGTGCTGCAGTTCTGCAGTTCCCATACACGAACCGCTCCTGGGTCCCAAAGTATATATTCAGTAACCTTTTATATAATGTATGTATTTATGCTTTGCTGGGAAGCAGAGTGAGTGAGAATAAAAATATCTTAATAATTATATAATTAAATATTATTATAAATATAATTAAATATTGTTATTTTAAAAAGAAATGGCTGTAAACAGAAACACATAAACATAGCAAAACCTGAGCTTGATTCTTAAGTATGCTTGGGCAAATGAATGATTTTTTTTAGCTTTTATATTTCTGATGAGAAAAAAGAGGACTTTTAGGTAGTTTAAAAATATCAAAAAGATAAGCGAGACGTTTTGTTTTGAACTTCATTTTACATAATTACCAAATCAAATTTTAGCTAGAAATTTCGAATTTCCTTAAAGTAGAACCTCTTCGTTGTGTTACAAAATTCAAATTATGACGATTTTATTTCTGAATTATTTTATAACTAAAACAATTTTAAAGATTTAAATCGCAACTTTCATAAAATACTCTTCTTCTAATTACATATTTCTTGAATTTTAGTTTGATGGACAAATAAAATATTTTAAAATCGTGGTTTAAATACGTTAATGTTTGGGCATAGGAAAGGGGTTTGCAGAAATTCAGAATTTGTAAGGCAGAAGTAATAATATCTCGAACTTCTGTTGAAACATCATGTCATATCAGTGGCGAATCCAGGGGGAATATGGGGCTGCAGCCCTCAGAGCTAGACCATAATTCTTTATTTTATTTAAAATCACTACAGCTGTTTTTTTCTTAATCTGCCTTTAAAAAATGTGTAAACATTTCTTCCTGGCTTTCGACAGGCTCGAAAGTTTTTCCACCTTTATAGTCACTCCACTCGTATTTGTAGCGTTGACGAGGTCAAAAACATGTTTTCGTAGCTATTTCTTTGTGTTATTTATTAAATTATTGAAAGTATTGTACTGTTATTTATTATTCTTATTATCAGGTGAGTAAAATCTATAAAGGTAAGGTGTTTTGGTTTACATAAGACATAAGGTTTGAAATTCGTCACAAGGATACAAAATTTTTTATACCTCAGCCCCCCCCCCCCGACCCAAATCTTGGATTCGCCATTGTGTCATATTTATCTAGATACACATTCAAGATTTCTATTGGAATAATATTTCTTTAAAAGGTTAAACACTGCTGCTAAACTATGGCATTTTTATCAGAAGTACAATGTTGTTTAACCTTTGTTTCAGATTTCGAATTCAGTTCTCGCTGCCATTATGCAGACGAACTTCATCTCAGGCGCCATTGGCACACTGTCTCCTGTTTCTCTTGCCATAGCATTAGCAACTCTTTTCATCACTCTAATATACTTCATCATCAAAAAGAGAAGTCTTCCCCCTGGTCCGGCAGGTTTGCCATATTTCGGATACTGGCCTTTCATTAACGATAATGATTTTCATCTAAAGTTAGACGCCCTGAAAAAGCAACATGGCGACGTCTTCAGCTTCAACAGTACAGGAAGATTGTATATCAACTTGGGAAGCATCAAAGCTGTTCGAGAAGCACTTATCTCCAAATCAGAGTTCTTCGGTGACAGAATATCAGATTTCAGTCTTTTTAGTTTCCTTTTCAAAGACGGTAAGAATCGAGTTCCGTAGTTTGCATTTAATTATTTACTGTTGCTTTAATAATTGCTGCTGTTCTAAATAATTTATTGATGTGTTTTCTGGACAACACAAATAACTATGTATTTGGCAAATATAAGTTGATTCATTTATACTAATCTTTGTATTCTCGTGACCTCTCGAATTGTCTATACATGAAGAACGTAACATTCAGGTGAGATATCCTTATATCATGAAGAGGGAATTTGTTAAGCTTAGCAAAGCTTATTCGTTCTACTACACAGTCTGAATCAAATGCTGATTGCCTAGTTGACTACACAATTATGGATGGTAGTTTTTGTGGTCACAAAATGAAAAAATTATAGTTCAAACCTTTATTGCTGCTGTAGTTGCAATATTACTACTAATCAAATGTGTTAGTTGAATAATATAAAACGTCATTTATATCCAACTGACTAGAAATACTGTGAAGATAGTTACTTGAATATTGTTCCTTCATTTCCTCTTTCGGGTTGAATATCGTAGGCTAAGACGGAGTTAATAATTAGTTTCTCTTGCAACGCAATACAACTACGATTTTCAGAGTGTATTTTATTTGGTAAATAATTCTTTGTTGTTTTGCCGAACATCACAAATCCCGAAATAACCCATTTTTGAATTTATTTACCTAGTTGAATTTCTACACCTAGGTTTTCTAACTGATAAATATTTGAATAAAAGAGAGTAAAAACAAAATAATAGGCTCCTGGATATGTTTTTAACTGTGTTTTTATAATTATTTCCTTCTTTCTAGATACTAAATAAAACTGTCTTGATTCTATACCCTATTCTATCTACCTTTCTTAGATAAAAGTGGATCAAAAAGCTAAATATTTAAGAACATGGTTTTCTTCATAAATACTTTAGACAAATAATTCGAATATGTTAATAAAATGTTATAAAGGTGATTAACAAGGTATAACGACAGAAAACTTTTCAATATATCTACCCATTTCATTTTATCCGTTGATAGGTATAAGAAATTATATAATTATTTCTGACTTTCAACAGGCGTAGCTTTCATTAATGGAGAATCTTGGAAAGTCGTCCGGAAATTTTTCTTGGTACTCTTGAAAGAACGTGGTGCTAATTCTATCAAAACTAGCATAGCTGGCCCTTTGTATGATTCTATTAAATCTACCATCAATGACATAAAAGCCAAGAAGGGCGATCCTTTCAATTTGATTGAGCTTCTGACTGACAACTGCAACACAATCCTACGACTTACGCTGTTTGGTGAGACTGGAGCCACAGAGGAGCAAATCAGAAAATTCAACGAAATGTATGGCATACAAATACAATGTATGACTCCTAGGAACTCGTTGCTAAGCGGAAAGTTTGCAAGGTAAGCAAGCGGTCGATACCATATGTTTAAACTGCATACTTCAGTCTTAAATTTCTATTTCCGAATAAAAATTCTATTTAAGGGGACAGTGGACACATGCTTATAACTTTTTAATAAATTAATTTAGACACATGCGGTTTTGTGCATATGGTCCAGTAAAGGGAGCAAAATTTTAATATTACAGAAAACATTTTCTATATTTTGGTCAATTTTTGCCAATTTCAAGGTCCACCGTCCCCTTAATCTTTAATTATAATTAATCAAATGAAATTATTTTCAGAAAAAGTCTGTCTTCTGACCACGTTTAAAAATTTCAAAGTCTATCCCAAATAAAATTTGCTTAACTTCAAAGCAGGACTAAACTCAAGTTGAAAAGAAGTTCTCTATTTTGAACTCGAACTTGATGTGGAATTTACTTATAAATGAACTTAGCAGCGAACTTCTCTATCACTAGAAGATATGAATATTGGTGTAGTGTCAAATAAATTGTTTAAGTCTTGACAATAATATTAAAATTATCTTCTCCGATAGATAAAAAAGGAAGCAATTCACTCTGTGACAACTTGAAACTTACATGAAATCGATAGATAGTAATTCATTAGAAACTTACGAATAGAAAGAAAAATAGTGTGGAAATTCTTTAATTTATTTTCATTTTACAAATATCAAAAGGTTAACTGACTAATAGTAAATAATTGTCTACTGTGATGCATTTATGATAGTATGATTAATTTCATTCTATCGACAGTTTTGAACTGAGAATTGTGAGTGTGAAGTAAAGAGCTTTACACATTACTGATCCATTTTTTTTTCTTTTCAAAATCAACCATAGCTAAGGTATTTTACTGAGTTTCTGTTTTAAACTTAAAACTAAACTTATTATTCTGCTTCGCTCGAGTATATTCAACGCATTCTTCATTCATTATTTTTAATTTTACATAACCTGTTATTACAAATTCATTTCAAGATTTAGCGGTATATGAACTCTCATTGTACTTTCTTGTTGGATCAAGTAGAAACCTGGCGGATAATGTGAATGTCATAAGAAATGTGCGTTTCTCAACTATTCTTTGTCTCTTCAAAAATTGCGTATTACTGCGCAAATATTTGATTTTCCACTCACCTTCACAGTTTGTACTGTCTGGCCGAAAATTTAATGGAAATGCAAATATTGACGTCACTGTTTTAAATTAATTTAAATAATGAATTTTATTTATTAGTTTTTCATAATTCCTTGCCTTCCTTAAATAAATGACTTTAGAAAAAAATTATTTTTGCAAGTTCAAAATAGTTGACCTATAAATTGGCCCCAGGAGATCCTACAAACAACCTGCGTCCAGTTTTGGCCAAATTTATTACTTAGTAGTCAGTATATTCACACGTAATTTACTTCTCGAATATTTTGAAACATTCAACAATTTATTCTATTTTATATTCGACTCAAACTTCTGTGATATTAGTGGAATGGCCCAACTGATTTATTCAAAACTGTGAAGTGACCATTATTATTATAAATATAAATTATTGTAAATGTAAGATTCGTAAGAAAAATATTTTTGGACAGTTTTCGGCACAAACAAAAACAGAAATAACACCGTTGTAAAAATCGTTCTCATGTAATAAAGGGATTAATCTGTATCTAACCCTTGTGTGTTGAATAACTTTATAGACTTGAAATAGTGCTACTTGTGTGCTGGATATCATATAAGATTTTAACGAGTGCTATTTTTATGTTGTTGTTACTAATCTCCAATCGAGTCTGACGGATCAAGGAATCCGTTGACTTTGATGAAATCGATGACTAAAAGGGTAAAGGTAATATAAATTTCTTCCCAGTCAAGTCCTAGACAGTCCAAAATGCGTTTAGGTGGTGCTTGGTGTTGCTGGCATTTAGGGCAGATCTTGTTGCCCTCAGAATATGTAAAGCATTTCAGGTGGCCGCTGGCAAGATAGTGAAAGACAGGTACTGGACTGCCTGTCGCATGGAAGGGATAGGGAAAATCCCGGCTTTCTTCTTTTGTACCAGTGGTGAGAGGGAGGCACAAGCCACTCCGCCTTGTTTTGGGATTTTTTCCGTGAAAATAGTTCTAGGAAAGTAATTTCTGAAGAGGACGGGATGGGATGACCCGAGCCCTCCTTTGCAAGATTGTCGGCCAATTCATTTCCGTGAATATCCACATGCGAATTGATCCATTGAAAATGTACATCATGCTGAAGGGAGATGAGCTACAATAGATGCTATTTGTATGTTGAATTATTTATTAGATTTAAATTAGTGCTGTTTGTGTGTTGAATTATTTATTAGATTCAAATTAGTGCTGTTTGTGTGTTGAATTATTTATTAGATTCAAATTAGTGCTGTCTGTGTGTTGAATTATTTATTAGATTCAAATTAGTGCTGTCTGTGTGTTGAACATTTATTGATTCAAATTAGTGCTTTGTGTGTTGAATTATTTATTAGATTCAAATTAGTGCTGTTTGTGTGTTGAATTATTTATTAGATTCAAATTAGTGCTGTTGTGTGTTGTTGGAATTCTTATTTATTAGATTCAAATTAGTGCTGTTTTGTGTGTTGAATTATTTATTAGATTCAAATTATGCTGTTTGTGTGTTGAATTATTTATTAGATTCAAATTAGTGCTGTTTGTGTGTTGAATTATTTATTAGATTCAAATTAGTGCTATTTGTATGTTGAATTATTTATTAGATTCAAATTAGTGCTATTTGTATGTTGAATTATTTATTAGATTCAAATTAGTGCTATTTGTATGTTGAATTATTTATTAGATTCAAATTAGTGCTGTTTGTGTGTTGAATTATTTATTAGATTCAAATTAGTGCTGTTTGTGTGTTGAATACATAATAAACGATTAGTCAGAAAAATTCAGAATCGAAAGATCAGTCCTATTCAACAATACGATTCTTAAATACCTCACTAGTTTGCAACTGGTTACTATAGCATAATTATATTAGTGGGTAAATTACTGTAACAAATTCCTAGAATATTTGATACATATTCGATTTTTTCCATAGTAATTTCTTCAAATTTTAGGAAGCTATCGAGCGCTAAATTTTTCCTTGAGTATCAATCTCTTTTGTTTCCAAGCATGATTTTAAAATAATATTTTCACTCTAGATATTTCATATTCCCTTTTATGCCCAATTCTTCTGAAATGCTGAAGTGCCACAAGAAGATGGAAAAGATGCTATATGACATTATCAATGAACACAAGACAACTTACGATGCAGAAAATCCCCGGGATATTATTGACGAATATTTCAAGGAGAGAGACAAACGGCGAAGCAAAGGAGATCTCACTGCAGAATACTTTACAGGTAAAAAATTTTGATTAGTTATGAAAAAGTAAAAAGGTTATTAACCGTATTAAAATTAGCTACGGAAAAAGCAAAAACGATTTTACATTATAACATATTATCGATTGAAATAGTGGGCAAAATTTCGATTTTCGACGTGGAACAGTATGCTAAATTTCGCTCATGATATTCTAATAATAATTGACATCTTATCAACTCC
>BGPR01002676.1:104230-122982 GCA_013235015.1 Araneus ventricosus
TATGCTCCAGTTGCTTTTGTATGAAATTTCTACATAAGAACCAAAAAATTCGTATTTTTAATATCCATCGAGACTTCAAGTATAATATCAGTAAATAACAGTTGAAAGTGCAACATAAATAACTAATATATAACATAAATAAACAGTATCTAATACGACATATAATATTATGAATGGGGGTACCTGACATTTTCTTTGTAAGAATGGTCTTCAAAATTCTAAGCATCTGAAGACATATGCAAACTGTTTAATGAAAATAAAATTTATATTTCTGCATCCTTCCCAATATTTCTCTACCTTCATCTTTTCTTACCGACCGTCAACAATTATAATCGTCTTATAAGAATTCATATCCTTCAATTCTAAGTCATCCATTCAAATTTGATATGTTTCAGTTGAAATCTCTGCATTAGGGGACAAATTTTAAAGTGTGTTGGTCAGTTAATCTTGAAAAACTTTTCCTCTAAAAGTTTCGGATGCACCTGGTGGTTTATTTTAAGAGAATCTCAACTACCATAAATTTGCATAGGAATGCAACTGAATAATTAAATCATTTTTGTCCTTTTCTATGACAATAAGAGTTATTGATACATTCTATGGACAATGATAAAAAAGCTTTCTCAATCGTATATATTTTTAATTATTAAACACGATTCTTGATTTCTCTTCAGATAAAACTTTGATGGGATCACTCATGCAGTTTATGGGAGACGGTGTTCTTGCAGTTGCATCTTTCACCAGTTTCCTGATCAAAAATTTGCTGGAGCACCCTGAAGAACAGGAAAAGGTGTACAAAGAAATAGTGGAAGTGATAGGTTTGGAGAGGCAACCGACCATCGAAGACAAAAGCAAGCTCACCTACTTCAATGCCTACATTTTGGAAGCTTTACGAACAGCAGATTTCTTTAATTTTTTCCCCAGTCAAGAATGCGTAAGTAAGTATAGAACACTGCCTCATACTATTATGGCTACTGAACCGTTGAATGGATATGAAAATGTTACCTTTATTACCTTTAAAATTTTTTATACATTTTATTTATTTACTTATTTTTATACATTTTATTATTAATTTTTTTAAATTTTTATTACCTTTTTAAAAATACAGATCGGCTAGTTATAGTGCCGTTCTTTGCTTTTATATATATATATATGAAAGATCAGGCTTTAAAAAGGGAAAGGCAGTCCATTTTCATCAAGGAAGAGACGATATTTGTTTAAATCTTCTTTTATTTAGGCATCAGGCGTTATTTCTTCATAGATAAAGTATTTAATTTCTACGTAGCTCCATGACCAGAATTTAGAAGTTTACGCCCGAGCGGCGCGTTGTTGTTGAAAGCTTACATGCCGGCGTGAAAAAGGACAGAAATGAATGCGCAGAACGCTTAAGTACGCAGGAAAGGGAATTTTCCCTTTAGAAGCACGTGATTTGAAAAGAAAGTTGTAGTGCGTTAATTATTATGAAAGTGGAAGTATTTAAAATGAGGTATCGTTAAGATTATTTAGGAAAGTTAAAAAATTAAAATATCACATATATATATATAACAAATACGAAACAAACATAGCAGAAATGCAAAAGCAACATATACAAAATAAACATTCAAAAAACAAAATGTCAAGAAAAAAATCTGCGGTAAGAAAAAGCCGAAAGTGGAATATATATATAAAAGGGGAAGATAAAATAATATAGAAAAATATAACACAAACGCAACGAATGCGCAAAAATGCTGCAATTCAAGAAGATTTGTGGAGAATATATCAATATCATGAAAAAACGTAACGTAACGTAACGTAAACGTTTCGTAAACATCCGGTCACTACATGACGCGTTCAGTTATTCCCTTTGTCACGTCTCCCGTTGGTAGCATCTCTCAGTTTTAGGTTAGTAATTTCATTTCTTTTAATTGTATTTCATTCAAATTCTTGGTTTATCATAATGCTCGGGGTAAAGGACAGTGTTTTTTAGCTATATGCCAACACTGTTCGCAGAAAACATTATGATTTCATTAAATTTTTTAACGGTTCGTATAGATTTTACTTACCCTGATGAGCATCTATACGCTTTTACCGATTTACTACAGTCTCTCCATTCTATTTTAATATTTTTGACTTCCATGATATTGATATATATATATATATATATGTATATATGGGGGGACGCAATCACGACTAGGTAAAATTCAAACTATATATTTAATTATGCGAATAATTCCAAATGAGATATGTACAATGCAGCTGGTGTCTAGAGTAATAGTATAGCGGTTACAGCAACTAGATGTCCGTCTGACATCTATTAAGAAAACGTTCAGAGTTCCCGTCTCACTCCCTTCTTAACGTCAAGGGCTCATCTTGCTCTTCCTGGTGTTACCGTCTGTAATCTTCATCAATCCGATTTGGTGTTCTCAGGACGGAGTGAAATGGTAGAGGGCGCCACTCTCGCATAGTGTTTTGCTGTTCCCACATACAGGGTGTCCACTTAAATGAGCGCTACCCCTCTTAACTTCAGAACGACGACAGCTTTAGACATGAAAGTAGTATCTAGGTATAGTATAACGTCTATGCGCTATGCAATGAGACAACTTACAATGCCACCTGGTGCCAAACTTCGGAGTTAGCATTCCTGTCTCGAAAACGATACATGTTTCCATTTTTCACCATTTGTTTGGCGCAGCATGGCCAAAAATGGCTCTTGCGCCATTAAAACTCATACAACCAATGAACCAACCATCGAAAACGATACGAAATAGGGGGGAATGTTAATTACAAAGTTATAGGGCGTTATCGATTTAGTACAAAAAGACACCTGTATTATATGCTGCACATTAATACGAACAACAGAACGCTTAAAATGCACATTTGATTCTTCGCGATTAACGAAATTGTGACGTCACAAAACGGGTTAAAAAGATTTTTTTAAAAAATTAGTTATCACAAGGTAGCTTTATTTTCGGTTTTTATCAGTGCTTTCCGTCATCGAAAATACAGATTTGCGCCATTGTATTTCACTTTGCACACTTTTAGCGCTAGCACAAGCAACAGTAATACGCCATCGAAAGTCCTGCATTGTTGGAGGAAAGTTCGCATACACCTGCTGTTTGAGTTATTCCCACAGAGAAAAGTACAATGGAGTCATTTTTGTCCTAAAAATAACATTTTCTCCTTTTGTACACATACAATCCTTTTGTCCTTGTGACGTCACAATTTCGGAAAATGCGAACAAAAAAATGTACGCAAGGTATCTTGTTGTACTAAATAGATAACGCTCTGCTACTTTGTAATTGACATTTTCCCCCTATTTTGCACCATTTTCGAGATAGGAACGCTAACGCTGGAGTTTTCCACCAGGTATGGCTGTAAGTAGGCTCATCGCATTGCTCAGACGTTTTACTACACCTAGACACTATTTTCATGACTAAAACTGCTGTCGTTCTGAAGGTAAGGGGGTGGCCCTTATTTAAGTGGGCACCCTGTATATTGCATTTTTTGAAGCTATAATGATTAATGAAGTTCTTTGGATATATAAAGTCTGTTTGTTTATTTCTCTTGAAACATTATATTCATCTGTATTGGACTGTTTGATCGAGTGTGTCTTTCATAAAGAAAATTTCAATTCTTGTCAATCACGTGTCATCTTCTAAAAAGAAAAATCCAAATATGCAAAGAGTGAGTTATTTTGAAGATAACTGCTTTCAAGATAGGCCACTCCCTGAATATTCGTAGCACGAAAAATTCAGATTAGATGTGTATTCTATATGATAACCCTCATCATTCGCAAGTCTTCTGAAGGACATCTAAAGAATAGAGCTACTTAAGGAGATACATGCTTCCATGAGACAGCCAGACAAGGTCGCTAAGGATCCATTGCATGAAAAATCAGAATAATTGCATACATCTCTTTATAGAATGCAACAGAAAGGGAAATATTATATGGCATAGAAAAGTATGGAAAGACTAAATAATTGATTGTTGCTTTTTGGCATCAGGTCCTCTTGGAATATATAGTGTGAAACTAACAGGATTCTTCAGAGGAAATAGTTTCTTAATGAAAGGCAAGAAAAATGAAAAATGTCATTTAAAATTTCAAAAATTGGAGCAATAATTATATAGCTCTTAAAATGCCCATTTAAGCTTTCTTGCTGTAGAAGGATGAACAGTTTTCAAGCAAAATATCCAAATCTGTTGGTTTGAATTTATCATTTACATTAAATATAAAAATTATCTCAGATTATGCATCTGACGCAACGTTTCCCTCAGAAAATATTAGAATTTATCTAAATTTTCATAGCACACTCGGGTTTTTTTGTTATTGGATTGCTTATTATGAGATATATCTGAATATCGTTGCTTTCAGTTCACACTTTTTTCTCAAAAGTCATATGAAAACTCCGACTAGGTCAGAGTATGAATTTTTGTGTTTCTGGACTAATCTGGAAAAGCATTAGGATATTATGAAATCAATATCAGAATCGAACGAAATATGTAGAATTAAAAAGCCGAATTTTTATTACGGCCGTTGCTTTTTTCAAAGCTATAGCTGAATAAACAGAAGTAGTCAGAATTTTTGAAAAAAAATCAACCTCAAAAAGATCAAAGCATAAAACTCTGAAAATCTTTATTTTTCAAAACTTCTTTTCAATACATAACGATGCATATTTCAAAGACAGAGAGGTTGATAGTCTCCGCTGACAACGTTAAAGACAATTCGTCCAAATGGAAATTTTAACTGATTTATTGTATTCACAGACATGTACACAGCCTATTAAGTTCTCACCAACAATTAACGGAAAACACAAAAGTAACTGAACCTCGTTGTCAGATACCGCGCGCTCACACAAACTTTATCTCTGAGTGTATGAAATAAATGCTAAACTCACCTGTCTCCTGATTAACAGACGCAGAAGAATCACACATGCAATACCATTTATATGTTGCCACGAACATATTATATCGTTATATAAAAATTTCAATGATGAAATGGATACAAAAAAATACGAGTACACTGAACATGTCAAGAATAAGATTTAAAACTTTGAGCTCAATATCAAATATGTTTCTTGAGAATTACTAATAATTACTTTGGTATGGAAACTATTTTTAATATTTTCTAATATATCTCTGTGAATAATTTCAGAGGAAACAACTTTAGGTGGGCATAAAGTTCCCAAAGGAGCAATGCTGCTCGTGAATTTTTACTCATGCCATCATGACCCCGAAGTGTACGAAGAACCAGAAAAGTTTAACCCATCCAGATTCATCCATACCGAAGGGAAGAAAAGACCAGAGCTGCCCATTACGTTTGGAGTTGGTGGGTATCGAGTAATTAAGAACCTATACGTGTTGGTGTTGAGAAATGAATTCATAAAACTTAGAAACAAAATTAACCTCAAATGCCTGTCCTACGACTTAGAAGGAGCCAAACGACTCTAAACACGGGGTTGCAGGTGGTGTAATATAATGTCACACGACTTAAATATAAAAAATATGTAGTCTTCATCTCTTTACACAAATGTATTGATTTAGTTTGAAACAAAATCAAGAGGTGGGTGAGATTTTTAGCTAAACATATTAACTTTAAAAAAGTTTCATTAATTTGATAGATATTTTTCATCATTTTGCTAACAGAACATTTAATGCTAAAAATAAAAATATGAGAATAACAGCTTTTCTCTTTCTTTGTCGGATTTTTTTCGAATCTCCTACAAAATGATTATGTTTTCCATTCAAGGCGGGAAATCTCACCACGAAAACATGCAGAATGTAGGACTATTTGCGCCATCTGTTAGCGAAATTCAAAAACACCAAAAATAATCACAAAATAAAACGAGACGTGTAAGTAGCGACGAATTCATTTTAAACGATGAAACATTTCTCTTCGTTGCCAAGAAGTGGTTAAAATAAGTAGTATTTTAAATATTTAAGTACTATATTATTTTCTTTACTTACAGTATTAAGATTAATTGAGGAAAATATCTACTTTTTTTTATTTTAATGCCAGCTTTTATTGAAATAATTTACATTTTGATCATTATTTTAAATTTGGTGAACATAATTGAAATAAAATTGTCTTTTAAAATCCAATCGAAAATCATTCACAATTTTATATTGAAATAATATATTGAATGTTTTTATATAAATTAATGGACTAAATATTCGATAAATTTATATTTTGTAAAAATTGAAATGCTATTTATCTGGTCGGAATAGCTTCCTCTCCTGACTATTATGCCATTCAAAAATGTGGAAAATCATCGGCTAATCAAATGCAGTGACATTTCTAAAGAGCAACAGATTTTTTTTACTTGGGACAAAGAAATAATATCTATGAAAAATAACTGAAAATTATTATCTTAATTGTCTCAAAATATCAAGTGAACGATTACGGAGAAAGAATTATCCTTCTCAATACAATCGATATATGTGGCGTCCCAAAGTAGTTGCGTATGGCATCGCATTAACTGCCCAATGCCTCAGCTTAGTCGTGACGTCATATCTTTTTTTCTCCTGCGATGTGTGCAATGGTTTCCAAAATGAATCGGCGGGGTGCAATGAACACCTGTCAAATATTCGTCCTGTGGAGCACTTGCAGCATTCATGTTCAATTCCATTAACTGCGACACCCGAAAATGAAAACTTTCTTAATACAAATTTTTTTTTCCTCAATCAGAAATCGGAATTTCTTCTAAAATGCTCATTCGAAAGCCTTATTGGTAAACTTGCTATGCTTTTCACAAAAAAATTATGTTCTGTCAAAAATCTAGATATGTTCACCTTTCTGCTAAAAAGATACGGGAAGAAACTATCTCAGTGTAGAAGTCAATGAAACGAAAATACGAAGTGAAAAGTCACGCGATAATGAGAAAGTCCTTTTTTGTACGTTTTCAGCCATCTGAGAGGAACTTGGTTAAGTTGAAGGTGGTTCTTGTACAGCATATAAGTTTTGATTACACCCTTTTTTGTTTCTGAATAAGTAACCAAGATGCATTCTTTGAACATTTCAGGCAAGCGATCCTGTTTGGGAGAAGGTTTCGTGATGATGCAAGTTTTCCTCCTGCTGACTACTCTCATTCAGAACTTGCATCTGTCGCTGCCAGAAGGCTCAAAGAAACCAACTTACGAAGAATTCATGTCTAGCAATCTACTGATTTGCGCCAAACCAAGAGATACAAATTGACAATGGCCAATGGATCCCCGTTCTGAACGTGAATTCATCTGTTTATTGACAAAGAATTTTTAAAAGGCAACTTGTGGCTCCTGTTCCGAAATTTACTTGTAGAACCCAGATTACTGAATCATTTTCCATCTGCTAGTTTGTACTCTTAAAATGACAATTTATTTGAATAAAGCTTGTGTATTTAAAGGAAATAGAAGATTGTGTATTGGCGTTACTTTTTAATTTCCCTTTAAAAGTCTGATATGCTAGCACACTAGGGACGGTAGCCCCGTGTTAAGGTCTCAGCTGCGGAACTGGAGGGCTACAGGTTCGAAACCCGATTCAACCAAAGATCCGGGCCTGGTGCCCCCCATGTCTGCCGTCGATAGGTGAAATTACGTCAATAGTGTGGTGCGGAAGTTTCGGGAGAAGGGTGCTGACTCAGTCGCCGCCCTCGTCATCTGACCATGATTCAAAATTATGAGGTCCGTCCAAAAATAGCCCTAATGTTGCTTCAAAACAGGCTGTCTATATATATAACCAGACTATAGGGTGTATCTAATAATAGCTCTAACTGCTGCTTAACTGTATACGGCTGTTGAAAATTCGTTGTAAAAGAATACAAAACTTTCAACATGTCATGTGCTTTTAGCTTCTTCGAGACGGGACGTTAATATTACTAAACTTAACTATATCCGAAAAAACCTGCCTTCAAAGATGAATAGCATTCTCATGAATTGAAAACTGATCTATGAAAGTAAAATTATAATAATAATACTGATATGTGGCTGAACATTTATTGAGGAGTAACGCCGTTTTATAAGTAAATAAATATTTGCAGCATTTTATGCATAAACATATTCTTGCAGAATGCATCAAAGATAGGATAATAGCCGTTATTTATTAGAAATCAACAGTCAACTAGCGATCATGCTGTTGAAAGTAGACTCTCAGAATACAAAAAAATAATACTGCTAATGCCTCAATTCTACCTTAGTTTGTTTTAGATATTTATTTCTCCAATTCTCCTTCTTGTTGTTCCTCTAAAAAATATAAAAAATCTTAAAATGAAAATCCATATATTTGTTTGCAAAACTGAAGCCATATATGATGAAAGAATCAATTTAGTGATATTTGCAGTCCGTTTATTAAAAAAATTAAGATGATCTCCCGAAAACAAAAAGTTATCTGTTCTTACATGAAATTAACACTCATCATTTCCACGATTTGATTATTGTCATCAGCCATTCTGTTTCCGATGGAAGAATTCGCGCAGCATTTTATAAAAATTTTCATCGAGGATAAGAAAAATACGAGATTTGTTGAGCAGATAAACAAGAGATGCGCGTCATTATATGTTATTTTTTAAAAAATAATAATTTCTAATGTATTGATGCATCGACACGTACATGGGTAGATTATCTATTCATTGAAATTCATTATTACCTTCTATTCATTTGAAATTGAATCAAATGTAGGCTGAACTTTATGATAAGCTAGATATTTCTTACAGCAAGAAAATGTTAACTCATTCGCAACGGTGAGCGCCCCGGCACGCTCGCCGTAATGAATGCGTTTGTTAAGACAATAACACTAGGCGATGCCTTCCTACTTTGTTTTAAGTAAATGTCACGTTATAACATCGAATAAATTAGTTGAAAAGGAAAAGCCTGCCCTGTCATTATACAGTATCAACATGACCATTTCGCATTCACGCCAAGGTCACAGATGAGCCTAATTGTACAGTTTTAACAAAAAGAAACTTTCAAAGGCCGGATGATGTCATCTGTGAACACGCTGCGCCATCTACAGTATCCTTACACTGATAAACAATCTAGGGGAAATGTGTTGTTGCGTTGTAGCGAAGTAAACGGCATGGAACGACGCTACTGAACGGATACATTCAGGATCCTCTAAGAGTTACAATGTTTCAGTAATTCATTTCTTGCTGAAAAGATAAAGTGTAAGTATAAATTAGTTTCATAGTTTTGAAATCATGATCGAGATAAGTAATTAGTTTTAGCGCTGAAATTAGTCTTTAGAGTAAAACTTTTCCGAGAGAATATTTGAATAATTCTCTCACTTTACGATTTAATTAAGTGACCAGACGTACCACATTTACCGGGACAGTCTTGACTTTTGTTAAGCAAGTGGTTCGAATTGAATGTATGTATATTAAATAGATTTAATTTCAGTAATTCTTTTTCCCTACTTTACTGTTCGTAGAGAATGGCTACTCTAATTTGACAGGAAAATGAAAACGAAGTTTACTCCTCCTCTGAGACATTTAGTGTGTGTGCAGTGTGCATGTGTGTAAACGTGTGTGCACAAGTGGAAAGTGGAAGAGGCAAAGTGAAAGAAATAATAAATTGATTAGCCTTTATTTTATTAAGCACCGGATATATTCAAACCATTTATTTTTCAAGGCCAAATAATTTATAAAGTGATCAAACGCCCGAGATTAGTTAATGAATCAGAACTTCGCATTCAGCTGTTAAAAAAGTGTTAGAAAAAATGAATTTTAAAAGCATGGGATTAAAAGAGCATTATTTTTATTGTGGTAAAGCATAATTATAATTTAAATTAAAATAATTACACATCAATAATTTAATTATAAAATATGTATTGAAGCTATTTATCTCAAATAAATGACTAACATAATCTTTAAAGAAAACTATTTTAGTAGGTGAAAAGGAGGATTTATGATCATAGCTAAGAAGTGAATCTATGAAAACTAACTAATGGAAGAACAGATTTTTAAAACAGCTTTTCATACAATCCGACCAAAAATTTTTTTTTAATGAAATCAACTGAAGTTTCATTCTTTAATTACAAATAATGGAGAAAAACATGACACTAAAATCTAAACTGACCAAGAAACAAAAATGAATTTTATTCTCTTACAATAGAAGGAAATGTTACAAATTACATTTAAGGATTATTTTTTAAAATGTCTGAAAATTAGAGACAAAATATTACAGTAATAAGATTATCATCATTACAAAGATAACATGATTTTGCTTCAATATGCGAGATAATTCTTTTGTCATTTTTTAAAAGAGGAAAACTTGCGATTTAAATACTGGATGAAACAATGAAATCGGTTTGACTTACATTACAACAACGGACAGTATTGTTACAAATCATATCTTTTAATAATTTATTAAAAGTAGGAAAAAAAATGCATGACAGTTGCATTGATGTTATTGAAAATATATTTTTATAAATTTGAATATGTTATGAAATTCAGTTTTATGCACTGACATTTTCCGAAATTATAGCGGTTAAGCTCCAAAATGTTGCTTAATTTTTGACTGATAAAAATTGGAATTCAAATTTCAAAAAAAAATTGCTACAAGGAGCACATTCTCACCCTCCAAAGCATGTTTGTGATACATAGGTAGTTGTTGGTCTAACGGTTTATCTTGTAGAACGCTAACAAGCACACATAAACATTTGTTTTTTTTATTAGTAGAAATAAATATGTTATTGACTGATTTTATTAAATAAAATGTTATTGTTAGTGTATTTGTCAATGTTCTCCATTCATAAACAATATAAAGTGCTATTTCTTTACTTTACAGTGTGCTGAAATAATACTTATCGCAAAGAAATCTCATTACAATTATTTTCATACAAATCATAAATCTTCTTTCCGAAACATATTCATATATAGTGTGTTCCAAAATACACATTACTTAAATTCGCATGTTACACATCCGCTTGTATGCGGAGAGCAGCTCTAAAAATAATAAAAACCGATTGTGTATCTTGTCTGAGTGTTTGTCTGTCGGCGATTTACGAGGCACGCTGTTGAACTTACCAAAGATACTAAATTTGACACAAATTTATTGAAAAATGTGGGAATGCAGCGGTGTTTTTTTTTCGATTAATTAAAATTTAAACGGATGATAATTTCCAAAAATATTATCGCTCAAAAATTATTTTTGCATCATTTTAAAATGCAGAAAATTAAATGTGTCAAATTATGGAAAATATTCAGTAGTCCATACACAATTCTGATGCCAATTGATTCTACTTAACTCTGCTCATGCTTTTATAAGCATATTTCAATCCATTCTTGGATTTCCTGAATTTTCATCATTTTTGCTGTTGCATTAAGGCTGAAATTTTCAGCAACATCGTAAACTAGCAAAGGAGTCAACGATCCACTTCTCACGTGATCCTCGCACTGGGATAGTTAAATTTTGTAATCCATTGAGCATCTTTACAGGAGGGAAAGAAAAATGAAATTTCAGCACAGCGTAAGATTACGTGCAGTTAGATGCTAGAGATATGCATGTGGTTTCATAAGACAAAGCAGTGGCGAATACAGGGAGAGGGGCTAGAATGGCCAGCCTCCCTCCAGAGCTGAACCAAAATTCTTGATTTAATTTAAAATCATTACAACTGTTTGATCTTAATTTTCATTTAAAAAGAATAGTAATAAAATCGTGACAACATTGCTTTCTGACTTGACAGGCTCGAAACTTTTCCTACTTTTTTAGTCATTCCACATGCACTTGTAGCGTTGGCGCGGTCGAAAACATTTTTTGGCCAGCTATTTCATTGTATTTTTTATTAAATTATCGAAAGTATTGTAGTGTTCTTTATTATTCTTATTGTCAGGAGAGGAAAGCCTGTAAAGTGAAAGTGTTTTGGTTTACATAAGCCATGAGGTTTGACATTCGCCACTGCGATACAAAATTTTTATGACCTCCGCCCCCCCCCCCCGAGAACCGAATCCTGGATTCGATTCGCCACTGTAAGACAGTAACGTCAAGTGAGGTCACTCCATTATGGAGGTACATGGGCACAATGAATGGGACAAGAATAAGGCTTCTAAAACTGCACGGATTAAAGGTCTATTACGATAAGTTGTATTTTGGTGAGGAAACCGTGTATAATATATTTATTTGAAATTAAATGCAATAAATATTATCAGCGAACCAACTCGTCGTCATAGGCGACTTGTTTTAAATAATAAAAGGAATGTTCTGTTGTGCAGATGATGATAAAAACGTGGCTCTCGACAAAAGGATATTTTTTACTGAGTATTATTCGATTTGTTTTAAAGTAAGAATAGACCAAAAGAAGTAGTTTTTTTCTCTTTGAAAAATCGATAATTTGCATGGAAATTAATTTCCACATATTAAGAGTGTGATTTAACAGAGGAATAGAGGTTTATTTAAAAAAATAGCAGTCCCCGCACGTCGTTGCCCGTGGTATCATGTACGTGAACGAAGTGAAAAAGAAAAAGCTCACAATGACATAAAAAAAGTTTTCGATACCTCTTTAGAACAGAGCTATCTTTGTCTAATCCTTACCGTCGAAAATATGATAGATATCGCCATTTAATGAAAGCAATGAGGCATTGGCAAGTGGTGGAGTGAAGGAGCAAAAAGCATTACGATTGCTCACATGTATTTTATGTTTTGATTCTGAAAACTCATGATATTTTCTATATTATTTATCATTGTCATGCTTTTACTTTGACATTACTTAATTTTAGTATAACGAAATGAACTTAAATTTTTAAAAGATCATACTTGCACATCTTCATTATATTCATGAATTGAGGTACAATACGAATAATATTCATGTTTGATCAAAAATAAAATAATATCCGTAAAATATGCTTTATTTCACTATTAGCATTTCATTATTTCAAGATTTCAATGTCCAGATTAAATAATTACACATTTTAAATGTAAAAAATATTTTATTGTGAAGTGATTCCCTAACTATGACCTCCCCCAGCAATATCACCCAGGTCAGAACGTTCCGTCACTGCTTAATTTACGACTAAACCACTGCATCCAACGAAATGATTCAAATTATTCCTAGCGAAACATACTAAAATGTAAGCAGGGAATAAATCACGGCTGACGTCGTTAATCGTTTCCCCGCTCTCATTATAATTTTTCCGAAAGATGGAGCAGACGTAGCCAGTGAGAAACTGGCCGTTTTTGAATGGTTCTACATTCGAAAAACACTCTTGACCATATCAAGAAAAAAATTGTTACAAATGAACTGACAAAGGTATTTTAACCGTTCATGTTTAAAATCAGAGAGAAATGTTCCATTTATTACCTCAAAAAATTTCAAAAAGATAACGAGAATAGAAAGTCGGATAGAGTAATTTGATTTTTAATTCTTAAAATTTTACGCGAAAACTAACTATTTTTTTTAAATTTCTCAAAATTCAGGAAATTACGTTAGACTTTCAAAACAAGCTTCATTAAACGGTAATTGTTTGCTCTATTCGATGGTGCATCAATTGTTTTTTTACAAACATTATTTCTCATGGATCGGCTGAAAATGTGAGAAGAATCACCCAAAACATTAAATAAAAAAATTTCTAGATTAAATTTTGAAATTCGGGCTTCGAGGTGCATTGAGTCACCCTTACGACTAACTGTGTACCAAATCTCATAGCTGTTAGTGCTATAAATTCGTCTGGACATCGCACACACACAAACATTTTCTTTTATAAGTGTAGATCAAATGAGATAGACGAAATTTATTTAAATTAATAAACGTCAAATAATTTATAAATTATTAAATATTTTTAAAATTATTAAATTTATTAAATTTTAAATTAAGTGCTTAACAATTATTAATGCAATATTAGTAAACCGAGATACAATCAGCGCAAGAGGTTCGGAATTGTTTTAAAAGCGCAGGTAATACATTGCATTTAACAACTAAGCCAAGACGTTCCGTCGGTCATTTTTTACATCAATATTACGCACTTCTAGTACAGTAGCATTTATTGATATCCAGTAACGTCTTTGGTACCGTCGAGGAAATTTGCAGTGGTTCTATATTAAAACTTATCCAACCATCGTCAAGTTAGTCATTAAATTATTGTTTCGGTAATAACTGGTTTAAAACTTCAATAAAAGCATCACACCGCATGATCAGAGATTTTTAACACAAGTAAAATAAATTTCAGTTAAAGACAGACAAAAAGTTGAAATAAATAAATAACATTTACGGCAAAGAGATTGGTACAACTTTTTAAAGAATTTTATAACATTGTCATATTAGATCACTACTTTCTTTATTTTTTTAATTATTTTATTTTTAGTTTAATAAGGCTGTTTTATTAGAATAAAATTATTCGACAGCAAATAATTGAATTATTTCTAATTATTGGCAAAATTCGATCTCGTTCCAGATATCCTTTCAAATTCCTGTTCCCAAGATGGAAGGTGGCTTAATCTTTGGTGCAATGGAAACATTGTCTCCTCTGACCCTCGGTATATCGCTGACAGTTTTTCTACTCTCAATTGTATTCTTCGCCATCAAAGGTAAAAATCTACCGCCAGGACCAGCAGGCTTGCCGTACTTCGGGTACTGGCCGTTTATGAGCAACAGCGACTGCCATCTGAAGTTGCACGCACTGAGGAAGAAGCACGGTGATGTTTTCAGCTTCACGAGCACCGGACGTTTATTCATCAACTTGGGGAGCATAAAAGCAGCTCGCGAAGCACTCTTAACCAAATCAGAATACTTTGGGGATAGGGTCATGGACTACAATTTGATGACTCATCTTTTCCGCGACGGTAAGAACAAAGTATACAATTAAGTATTTTGCTTCCTGATCCAATCTGACCAAAATTAACTACTTCGTTTCCTATTGAACCAACCAACTGTACTTTTGCTGTTGCGGTCGTTCGATAACTTTACAGAGAATTGTGGGAGTGATCAAAATAGTTGATTGGTCTAGTAATCACAAATAAACAACCACGCCCCGCCTTGACATACTGGTCAACCCTGAAAGACCGGCAGCCACGACAGAAAATCGGGCACTGAAGTCGACCGCAAAATAGCCCCTAATGCGAGCGGCTATCCAACCCCCTCCCCTTTTAATGGGGGCACGACCTGTCTTCCTGGAATGGTCTCTGAGAGCCACACCACCGTTTATGTACCCACAACCAGGAGCGAGAACCCGCTTATTCCACACCGCTTACGGCTTCTCACCCACGAACTCGCGGCGCCCCCATGTGGGAGTCTAGTAAACTAGCGAGCTCCTGTTCCAGTGGACTATACGGTTGATAATTCATGATGAAAACGAGATTTGAATAGTTCCAGTAACTACACTGCTTAAAAATTTAGAAGATGTTTCAAAATTAATATAAAGCGATAAAAATAATAGCATTTCATTTTTTTTTATTAAACAAGTACATCTGAAAAGCAAAAGACTGGTGAAAGAAAGTTGTTCGATTGTGCAGAGGGAAGATGTCTGGCAATCCATCCAATGCCCCCAACATCACTTCTCGAGCTTGAAATTGCCCTGCAGACAGAATGGCAACAAATCCCGCAAAAACTGCTGGACAGCTGATCCTTATCCATCGATGTCATTGTGTTTTGGCATTCTTGGGTGACCATACACCCTACTAAACAGCCAATGAGTTACACTCTTGTCTAGTTTGATAGGCTTCTGTTCACCCCCATCAATACGTCACATGCTACTCAATCATAGTAAATGAATTTGCATCTATTTTCAAAATCAAACAGCTATCTTCTACTTGTCGTTTGTCTTTCTGATTTTCTTGTTAATAAAATAGTTCTAGTACTTCTTTTCTTTCCTTTCTTATTCATTTAGAAATATCCCTTAATTTTTCTGAGCAGTGCAGTATAAAGTGGTTCATTCAATTGTTAGAAGGAACATTGGATTAATATTTTTTCCGAAAATCAGTCATCACAGCATCTCATCCCATTCAGCGGGGCTTTTCCTTCCTCAAAAAGTGCATCCTTGGCTGGGGGACCACCAAACTTGGCGTATTGACAACAAAGTACTTAACATCCGTTGAATAAGAAACGAAGCAGTTTACACGCCAATAAATTAAATAAAATAACATCTTTGACCTTTTTAGATTTTCAAATCATTTGATTTCCATTATTTTATCTCAGTAACACATATTTCAAATGATTATTGACCTTTCAATAATTTAATTAATAATCAGTAATATAAAGATTAAAAAAATGGCAAAGATAATAAAATAATATTGTTAATTGTATTATGTTTCCCGGGACAATAATTGAAATTTTGAATTATATTAATTTTTGCGAAAACCAGTCAAAGTATGTAACCCGAAATTAATTTTCTATAAAAATAAGTAGGATTCTTACTACAAAAAGATGTAGTTAGAATGTGTCGGAATTTTTGACTACTTTACAATCTTTTATCGATATTTTTTATTATTATTATTATTATTTGGCCATTCATAACTCCTCCAAAATTCTTTCTTGATTTGATCTGGTCAGAATAAACGGGCTTTTTACAAATGTTGGCAAATATGCAAATTATGAACCGTAACTTCCGTACATTAAAAAGGTGAGATATTATCACATCACTTATCTTCTTTTATTAACAGGTGTAGCTTTCGTCAACGGAGAACCCTGGAAAGTCGTTCGAAAATACCTTGCAGTTCTTTTGAAAGAACGCGGTACAAATTCTCTCAAAACCAGTATTGCCGGTCCTTTGTACGATTCCATCAAGTGCATCGTCAACGAAATTAAAGCGAAGAAAGGCGAGCCAATAAACTTGATTGATTTCTTGACTCACAAATGCAACACCATCATTCGTCTGACCCTGTTTGGTGATGTTGGAGTCACTGAGGAGCAGGTTAGAAAGCTGAATGAATTGTATGCTATTCAGCTGAAGTGTTTTCTTCCCAAGTCTCTGCTTTTGTGCGGAACTTTTGCAAAGTAAGCTACTGTACCAACAATTTAAAAATATAAATTGTTAAAGCTATTTTTATAAGAAAATCACAAGTTTAATTTTCTTTTAATATTATTATAAGGCACGCAGATGTTATTTTCAAAAAAAATGCTTTTCATGTGTGCATAATGTGTATCAATGAAATGATATAAGATGTCTGTGCAAAAGGTATACAGAATTAATTGCTCGCACAGAGAAAAGATATTTCTGTAACATTAAAGAAAGCACCTTGCAAAGTTTCTCTGCTGGTTAATAATGTCGACAGTGATTATCATCATTGGTTACCCTATAGATGGGCAAAAATGTAACCGATCGTTTGCCAAACATTTAGAGGGTGGCCCTGAAACTACTAGACCATTTTAAAATCTAATAACTTTTTGTCATTTAGTTTTTTCAAATAATTAAAAATAATTATTGGTAAGTTATTATTGGCAAATAATTTTTCAGAAATTCATGATGGACCAACGAGTAAATTAATCCAATTTAAGTAAGAAATCGGCGATCAGTTGTATAAACCCAAAGGCTATGCATCCGTCATCTTTCTGCCAGGCATCCATCTTCTAAACAAGAAATGCACAACTGGCTTCGCCGCTACGAACAACAGGGGACTGGAGTAATTTGCTACGTGTAGACTACCCTCTCCAACTTTTCGAGTTTACCACACAGCGAGATAAGACGGAAAAAAACACTTAAAAATATTTTTCGTATGAAACTTCCAGTTCTTTCAACTGGTTGTAATAATATTTTCCAAAAAAAGCTTGGTTAAAAAATGCCTTTTCTTGCAAAAAAAGAATCTTAATTTTGTAGTTGTTCAATAAAAAAAAATTATAGATATATTTCAAATGTTCAGGAAGGTCTAACGACAAGATTCAGATTGTACGCGAGCGTGAGCTGCGGTGGCATAGTAGTGAGATCTCGGCTCGGGGCCAGAGGGTTCCAGGTTCGAAACCCGGTACCACTTGAAAATCCACCGTATATGTGGCCTGTTGCACGTAAAATCATGAGTAGTTGCCAATCGTCTTCCCATTGGTGTGGTGCGGAAGTTTGGAGAGTTTTGTTCTGAAGAATAAAACAAAATATAGCCAAAGGATGCTGTATTTATTCCCACATAAGATACTGGCAGTGCAGCAATTTAAGCCTCCAGATTATCGACCACTTTCATCTAAACGGCAGTGTCAATAAGCAAAATAAGTGATTTGGAGGGAAAAGAAAAACCCGGCAAAACTCTATCGGCTTGAGTTCAAGACACACGTGAATACAATTTATAAAACGCCCGCCACTGTCAAGAACAAAGTGGCAGTCATTTCAAATTTAATTGCAAATAATTTCCAAGAAATATTTCTTATTTTTTATAAATTCAATTTCAAACGGTCTATTGACTTTTGAACCACTCTATTTTAGCATTTCAGGTATTATTTCATCAAGTTTTGTAGAGATAGGCTTTTTCGAATAATCTAAATTACTATTTTGCTCGATGGTTGAAACCAGCGGGAGTGGTCTCCCCTAAACTTTCTCGTATACTTTCTAAGTGGAGATTCGTCAAAATCTCGAGTTCGAATTTTTTTGACGATTACAATACTTTCTCTTTGTATACTTCGTATACGAGAAAGTAAAACAAAAAAACAAACAAACCTGAAATCAAATATTTGTTGCCACGTTTCAAAAAAATATTACTTTGAAGCAGGCGCGATAAAATAGGCAATGCAATGAATACTAAAACGAAAATTCTGCTTTGGAATTGAATTCCCAAGAAAACAATTTATACTACCACAACCGTAACAATTGCAAAAGCGCGTGAATCCATTACTTCGTTCAGTTACGTATTGCTATTGTTGATCAAACCGATCTCATTATTTCGAAAGCAAATCTTTT